>JBAMJR010000137.1:837500-882500 GCA_038501785.1 Myoxocephalus aenaeus
GACACTTTGGCTTGGTTTACTTCCTGTGTCACCTCCCTGAAATGGCCATGTACACCCTCACTTCCTGCCTGGCAGGATGTAGAGCTGTGGTTGGCAGCTATGCACGGCTGTTATTTCTGGCATCAATAGGTGTCAGCCGCTTTTAAACCTCTAAAAAAACAATAGATATTAAAACATGAACTGACACAAAGAGTTCCTGCTCTCACATCTCTCCTGTTTGTCGTCCACACAGTTCTGGGGAAGAGGGCTAATCAGGTAAAATGAGAGAAAACATCTGTGCTAGGTGTACTTGAAAAACAGCACATTTAACAGTATCAGAGGACGGAGCTTAATGAAGTCGAGGTCATAGGGCCACTGAATGGACACAGTGTTGTGTCTTCTCTATGAAGAAATCAGAGTCATAAAAATCAGTTGGATCTGATCGAAGAATTTCAGCCCTTGAAACACTAGACCTTATCAAACATGATCTGCAGACTGGCTTCAGCTATAACTTATGTAAATACTGACCTTGGAGTCTGCTTTTGGATAAAGCTCCATCTTCATGGAATTGTTTAGAATCTCAAATCTTTACGCTGGTGTCCTTACGTTAACCACATTAAGGGCCTGATTAGTCTTAGTATCTTAGCTAGTTCAGTGCAGGTTTTAGCATTAACGCTTCTGATTAATACACTACATCCCTGGCACACCTAACTGAGACACTTCAATTGAAGGAAACCATCCCAGTTGTTGGCCGACAGTTTCTTAAAACTGAGCTTTGTCCAAGTGATTATATTGTGTAAATTGTTTCCAGTTTGAGCACAATTTCTTAATTTTTTTTAATATGATACCACGTCTGTTCATAATGTGTGTTTTACTTTGGTTAAAACTTTGGAACTGCTGTCAAACATCTTGAAAAAAGTAGTTTTTCGTATAGGTAATTTCTGTCTCTCACTTCTACTGACTACTGACAAGATCTCTGGTCAAGTTCGGAGTCCTGTGGTGTAAAATAATGCCTCCCAGATGGCCCGAAAGCCCAGACACAAACAGGATGACATACTGTATGCTTGTACTGCATATGCATCAAGGGATTTTTGACTACAGAGAGTCCAGTGGTAGTATATAACCTGTGGAGGAATCAGCTGCATTTATGACCTGCTGTATCTGTCACAACCCTGAAATATCAAGAACAAACAAGGACCACACGGGCTAAACCTTTGTTCACTTTTTATACACATACGTAGGTTAATTGTGGCTGTGTGTGAGTTTTGTGTGCGCTCAAGCATGGAGGCTTTGCATTTTTTTTAAGTCGAACACAGTTCTAACACTGTATTCTGTGTGTGTCTTTCCACGTTTCCTGATTTGTTTATTCCCTTCACCTGTTCTCGTTCCAGACTCCTCCCTCCTCATGGGCCTTTCCCCCTGTGTGATTGTAAAGTCCCGCCCTCATTGTTTCCACCTGTGCCTCGTTGCCTGTCTTCCCCTGTGTATTTAGTCTGTGTCTTTCCCTAGACAGTTGCATGAGTGTCTTCTTTGTCTCCCATGTCGGTATGGCACCTTTGAGTTCAAGTTGTAGTTTTCTAGTGTTTGTTTCCCTACCAGTCTTTATCTTTGTTTGTGAATTTGTTTAATAAAATACCTTTTTGATTTTGCCCTCCACCTGGCTTCCGGTCTATTTCCTCTGCTCCTGAGTCTCTGCTTCTCACACCTGGTCGTGACATCTATGCTATTTTTACAAACGAGCTCAGGAAAAATGACAAAGTCGCTAAAGTTAATGGTTGAACAATTGGGTGTGGAAATCAGCAATGCATATATGTGCTAGCATAATCAACTGATGACCCTCCACTGTCAACCAACTACTTGGCCAGGACGGCCTCCAAGACAGTGGGAGGGGTTTCACTTAATTTTACAAGACACCCACAGCGTAGTGCCCATGCCCTCCTCCTGCCCCTGTCATCACCTCCCTCTAACAAACCTCCTGGAGGCCCTACACTACTCAACAAGAGGATTTTATTCAGATCACTCTCCCACTGTTCTCCCCTCGCTAAGCCCACCACCACAACACACACACATCCCTCCCCGCCCCTTCAATCCTGTCTCCCCTTCCACTCTCCTCAGCCCGGAGGGTCTGTCAGAGCAGAGCAATTTCCATACAGAGTATGAAGAGCAATACGGAAGATATCTCAACTAACATGAGATTTACATATGGCACCATTTCAGTCGCTGAGAATGTGCACACACAGACCCTCAGACACACAGGTTAAACAACCTGGGAGAGTCTGAACACAGTCAAACAAAGTCTCCGCATTCATATTATCAGCTTATTAATGTGTTTGTGCTGCATCGTGTTTATGTGAGTATATACATGTTATGTTTGTCTCTGGTGTTTTATTAACATCAAACAAAAAGGAACACTGTCTGACCTGGCTCTATCGTATATGCAGGGACTCAAATGATACAGGTACTGAATGATAAGCTCATAAGAAAACAGATATAAAGGGTATATTGACAAATACAATGTACACTACATGAGTAGGTATAGTTCACAAATATTATGATGTGTGACCCATGACGTCAAGACCCAGTGTCTTGACTTGTGATCCCACATCACAGCTTATGATCACATGGACATGAGTTAAGACCAAAACAGGTTAAAATAAATAGCCAGTATTTGACAAAAAGAGAACAATCTAAAGAAATAAAGATTGTTTTTCATACATTTTGTGTAGCAACAATATGTTGTCTGTTTTCATTAGAATACACTTTATCATCTTGTGACCCGTCAGATTAGTCCCGGCCCAAGAAAGCAAGAAAAAAAAGCAAGAAAATAGAGATGATGGGATGCATTATCTCTCTCTTATTTTCTTCCCTCTCACATGCTCTTACTTACTTACTCTTTTAGTCCTGCTCTTTGCCCGCATGAGCCTCAGTCTGACTGGCTGCATATAGGGGGATTTCCCTGATGATGCAGTACCAAGATGTGACACAACAAGGCAGTGTTGTAACACACCATTCCTGTTTCAGTATAACTTTAGACAGAGTATTGGGCGATGCATCGAAAATATGTAAATTTTTGAATTAATGAAGAAAATAACTTGTGGAAAAACACCTCCACTGATAAACTCTATCGTTACTTCTTACTGTCACTTTATTGTCCGGCTATACTTTTTCTCTGTCGCTTTCCGTGGGAATTGTCAGTCGAACCAAGTCAGCATCACTCAGGAATGACTTTTCTTCTGTGATCTTTGCCATGCTGTAGAGAAAAGAAAACCAGATTGTGAGTGGGAAAGGAGTTACAGTGAGGCTGAGCGGTGTCATTAAAAACCAGGTTGGAAGGCTGAGGAGGAAGCGTAACTTGTTTTCAGGGGACCCAGTGATGATTAAGAGGGTAATGTATGAAGGGGAGACCCAGTGATGATTAAGAGGGTAATGTATGAAGGGGAAGAGAACATTGGGAGGTCTAGAGGTTTTAAGGTAGAAGTTAGTCCCTGACTCTCTGACATCAGTAAGTCACTAGACAGTCGACGAGGCCAGGGGCTGCCCACAGTGGAACAGACAGACATAACTGTTTATGTGTGTCATTGTTAGATGACGTCAGTGTTGAAGGGTTGATTACTCGATTTGCTGTCTTGTCTTTGTCTAAGGTACTGGAGCAATGGGAGCGCACGGTAGGGTTGTAAATGGTGTGTACCCATGCATACTTGCATGGAAGTAGCAGAATATTCAGTGTGTTGTCGGGCATTGAGCATCACTTTGTTTTTCTTTACATCTCTCTCTTTCTCACCTGTTGCTGCATATTATAACACACAATAAAAGGCAGCCTGACAGATAGATACACAAAGGTAGATGTATGGGGAAGTCCGGCCAAATATTCTATAAGATCAGGGTCTGGAATCTTGACATTGCTGGTTTGAAGCCATTTCTAGCTATGTTTGGGGCTCATTATCATACATGAAAAATAAATATCCTAAATTACAGTCATGCAAACTGTATTTCAAATTTCTGACAAGATTCCTCTGAATTTGCTGGATTAATTGATTCTGCTGATGCGCAGCAGACATGCCTTCTGGCATGCAACGCGAGCCCAGATGTCATGTCAGTTTTCTTCAAAAGTGTCTTGCTCCTTTATAGACTGCAGCTTATGAAGCACCTGAAGCTGTTGTTGCACTGCACAGTCTCTCCCATCTGAATCATGAAGTATCTCCTCCATCTTCTTGGTGGTTTTCCATCATTTGTTCTCTTTTCATAAAACACTCAGTTCAGTACAGCCTGCTCAGATGTACAGCTCTGACATTTGTTAGACCCATTTTTTCCCTGATTGACCTTACAGCACTTAGTTGGATATTCTGTGACTTTTAAATGTAGCTACATTAATCTCTGATTGGAATTGTCAGTAAACTTTAAATTTGTTGGAATTATGTTTTTTCCTCATGGCACAGTTTTTGGCAAGAAACTGACTAACCTGTACCTTTAAGGAGTTGTCGTCTGAGGCGTGAATATACACATTTCATATTGCTAAAACACCTTATGCACTGTAGCACAAAGTGATGATTGTCTTAGTTGTCCAAACAAAAAAATTAAAATATATAATATATAATTGCCCTTCACAATATGCAAACAAAAGAAAGCCAAATCATGCTATAAGTGTGTAAGGTTTGGCACTGATTAAGCAAAATTCATATTATATACTGAGAACAGCTACAACTAAAAAAAGCTAGAAATCTAATACGGGATGTTGAAAAAAATACACACTGCACTCCCCTCTCAGCTTTGTGCATTTGTGGAGATATCTGATAGTGTAGCCTATTTACACAGTTAATAACTCGTTAATTACTCACATGTAATCGCCCGAACAGGATCTAATATTAATTGATTTAAAGAAGATCAGAAGTTCTGCTTGCGGATGATTACCTGCATGCTGGGAGTCTGTGTATTAAATACACGCCCCTGTGCATGTTCAAACTGTGGATATCCTGCGCATGGTTAATACTTTGACGCATGGACAGCTGCTGCAGGAGTGTGTGCTCATAATCTCTGTAAAATTATTACTGGGAGCTGGCAGGGGGTGGAGGTGGTCTTTGGGGTGTCGGAGCGGGTCTCATGAATCGGGGATGGCGCTGTGTACAGTGCAGGCGAGTTAGCAGCCAAAGTTTGGAGAGCGCAGGCAGGAAAGTTCGCTGGAGAGGAGACCCGTGATCTTAAGTTCTTCTGTCATAGGCAGTTACCCACGGATTTCCAGTGCAGACATGCGGACTACAGACTTCAATTAGCAAGGACTTCTGTGCTGTTTCGTATGTGTTTTTAGTTCACTTCTCGCCGTCTTTGACATATAACAGTTAACGGGCTGCTACGTTCGCTGCACGCTGTCGTTTCAATGGACTATCTCGTATCGTACCATCCAGTGAGTAATTTAGACTAACATTGATTGTACGATTTCTTGACCTGCAGATAGCCTAAATAGTGACCATGAGCATAACTTAGCTGTTGACATCATGCCATGTAGCCTAGCGTGGGTGTTTGAAAACAATGAACTCTCCCTGTGACAAGGAACTGGCACTCTTATCTCGGGAACACCGACTCATGGCTGCAGCAATGCCCGGCGAGGACAGCCCATTGCCCGGCAACACTTCCAGGACAGATCGCAATGGATTAGGGGGACTGGTTCACTGTTTCATATGTGGAAGCGGAGTAACACCAGGGAAGGAATTGAGGTTACAAGTGGCATACCAAAAAGAGAGGGTTTCTTTTTTCCCGTTTCTACAAAACCAGGAGCCAGCCCCGGGTGCGTGTGAGTTGAGCCCGGATGGACATGCGCTGGTGTGCGCCGTGTGCCACTGCTTTCTGACGGAGCAGTGGAACTCCTTCGAGCGGAGCAGAACGCCCATTGAGAAGCGCATGTACTGGTTGAAACGACCCTACCAGTGCGACTCTCGGCGGGTCCCACAGGAGTGGAACATCTCTTATGATCTGGAGAGGAGAATCAGTGGCAGCAGCCAGAACTACGACGGAGGCGCAGAGTCCGATTTCTCGTCTTTTTCTGAAAACGAGAACATGTCAGACCAGGAGATGGATTTGGTCGACAGAGCCGGCATGAGCAAAGACAAGTGCCTGAGAGCATCTGGCAAATCGCCAAGAGACAGTAGCAGGAAGAACAATGTCATCAGTGTTAAAAACAGCCCAGATTCCCAGCGGGCAATGCGCTACCCGGTGGGTGTTTATGGGGCGCAGGGATCGCCAAAAGCGGAGAGCGTTCTGCTGGCGAGACGCGGTGCTAAAATTATGAATAATGTCTGTCAATCATCAGAATCTCTGGCAAAGTCCCAGGAAAGATTCTCTCAGCGGTGCTATGACAGTCCTTTCGCTGACACACCTGTGCAAGACAACGGGGTCATTATGCGCAACAGGCGATGGCTGGAGGAGGGGAATGTCAGACATGCGGAGCCTCGTCAGATTCAGCGTGTTGCCGACAGCAGCTGCGCTTCGTCCAGACATCCCTCGCTGCTGTACCGAATAAGGGGCGAGGATCACCCCAACACTGCCCTGTCATCTGTTGGCACCGCCGCTGTCACCACTAAATGTAACATGGCTGTTCCCAGGGAGAATAACTCTGACAGCTCTGATGAAGATGATGTTAACATTACAAGTGATGAAGACATAGACATGTATGAAAGCAAAACAGGCCCAACAACTCAGTTCAGACCTGTCGGAGACCTTTCAGCGAGAAAGTCTCACCATACTGTGGACAACTGTTCAGAAGAGTGTGTTTGCTTTATTTGTGGGGCTGGTCTCAGACCCGATGGCCGTTTTAAAGTCAGTGTTCAGAAACAGGAGAGGGCACAGGGTGAGCCCTTCTTTCCATTCCTGTGGCTTCACTCCCCTCCTCGGGGGTCAATACCTATCAGTCCGACGGGTACAACCCTGGTTTGTGGCAGCTGCCACACCTCCCTCATGCAGCAGTGGCAGAGCTTCCAGCTGGCAGATGTGCCTGTCCTCCAGCGCTTGTATGTCGTCCCCCTCAACCAGCCCACAAGCTCTATCCATCCCTCCCAGCTAACTCCCTCAGAGTCCATGGAGGGCTTAGCTGAACCCAGGGCTTCCCATGAGGCCTGTTTTCTCTGTGGTCAGGAGTGTGGAGGAGATATGAGAGTAGCATATGCACAGGCTGGTGTTGGTAAATCCCGTGGTGCGATGTATTTTCCTTTCATCAACATGTTACCTTGCCCCCCTAACGCCCAAGGGGTGAGGAATGGCTGTGTACACTGCTGCCCACAGTGCCATTTTATCCTGGAGCAGATCTGGGGTGCATATCGACTCAGCCTAAGTGAAGACCTCATCACCTCTGTCAGCTCTTTTCTGGTCAGGTACCATGCTGCAATGGCCATTGAGGGGTCTGGACCAGCCCATTCCCAGACGGTTGTGGCCTCTCGCCCCAGCAGCTCCATGTCGGTGTGTTACCTGTGTGGATCTGAGCTGTGTCCAGGTGGAGAGTACCAGCTGCATGTCAACCCGCCTGGGCGTTGTGGAGAGAGGGAGCCTTTCTTCCCCTTTCTCACCATCCACCCTCCTGCTCCCCATGCCAAGCCAGTAGACGCCACAGGCCTGGTGTCAGCTTGTAATCTCTGCTACCATGACCTACACACTCAGTGGGCCCAACATGAGGGCTTGGGTCCCTCCACCCCTTCTAACTCTAGTTTATCCATTGCCAACCCCCAGCCACCCAGCTCCCCTTGGGCCCGCCAGTACAGCTGTGAGGCGTTTGTGTGTTTCTTCTGCAGGAAGGAGCAGCGCAGGCAAGGTAGGCTGTGCGCTGTTACCGTTGCCAGGCTTCCTGTGTTCCTGTACGCACCTCGCAGCACACGCACGCTCCTGGTGGATGATGGGAGGAGGTTGGTGATTGGCTCGTGTTTGGAATGTAAGGTCATGGTGCAGGTGGGACAGAGCATGCAGCAGGACAAGGAAAGGCTTGGACAAGTAGCCTCAGACGGGGAGAGGAAAGAACCAGAATCAGCCTCGCCGCAGTCTAGACACAAGGTAAGAAAACTGCCTGATAGGACACAGCCAAATATCTTCTTTTCCCCCCCATTGCTTCAACTTTCTCTAAATGCATTCATAGCCTCGGTTAAAATGACAGCTTTTAACCCTCCCTACATTCCCACAGTGCAGCGCAGACTGTGTTTGCCCTGATGCGACCTCTGAGTCACATGACAAGGGATGCTTTTGACATTTTGCACAGTGGAACCTGTTGTTATAAAGAAAGGGGAATCATGGTGATTTAGATGATTATTTTTGTGCTGTGCTTCAGTTGAATGCATTAATATCCTTGAAACTGCTTACCATGTGGTGGAGCACTGTGTTCTTCTTGTTGCAGAAGAATAGTCTTCAAACAGTAGTGTGTGTGTGCGTGTGACTGGAGACTGAACAGCTTACTTGAGGCAGCCGACACAGCTTGGATGAACAATGATGAGACAAACATTTTCATCAAAACATACTTCTATAAACACCAGAGAAAAACTATGGGGATCTGATGGCCAAGGCCAGCCTCGTGTTTGCTCTGTCCATGTGTGTGTGTGTGAATGTGTTTATTTGACCAAGCCTGACTGAGTATGTCTCACCCGGTGCTGAACAGTTTGTTTTGCTTTGAGCCTATTGAGGATTTTTCAAGGAAGTTAGTTTAAAGCAAGTCTAAAGTTAACATACTTCTTTTGATAATAATAATAACACAAGTGTAAAAAGAAGTACCTACATTGCTAATTAGACCTGTTTTACTTGATGTATATAGTCCTCCAAATACATTAGCTATATCACTCTGCCTATGAGGCAGGAATTTGAACTGATTGTAAGCGTTCGTTTAAGTCTCTATATGTAGAATAATAATCTCAATATTATATTATTCTCAAATTATATATGGACAGTTTATTCTAAAAAAACAGACCAACGCATAGTCAATTTGACTTTATCTATTTATATTAACGCTGTTCTGCATTGGCTTCACTTCTCACCTGTGAAATTACCATGATGACCTATAGGGCACAAAGATAGAGACTCAACCACAATAAGAAACATGAATCACATTGAATTGCTTAAGCTTTTCATATCCAGTATATGCTCAGATGCTCTTGGTACTGCAACACCATAATGTGTAGTCAGGCAATTACTTCAATACACCCAGGATAATCCCAACATTCATGGATATATTGTTCTGTCAATAAAAATCAGCCAAAATCACAAATCTGAACAGATTATTATTGATATATTTTGTTAAACAGTGTAACTGCCATGAGACACTGATCCCCCCTGAAGTGAGTAGCAAGGGCACAATGTGATCCATCTCCATACTTGGGCATGCAAAGTAATTTGGCTCCAGATCTGCCTGTAATTTGGCAGTGATGTGCGTTTTAAAGACTTTGTGGGATGTGTTTTATTATTGTAATGGCCTCCATTCATTATCATGACAAATTACTGCATGTTAACATTGTAACAAGTGATTCTGATGAGTGACGATGCTTGCATAGGTGGTCCATATGGGCCGGCTCAGGAAGAAGTACATTTACAGACTTCTGAAGAGAGATAATTCTGTCATTGTTTGCTTTCTTGTCTCCAACGTTTTTTTTTTTTTTTTAAATCCTTGCTATGCTCTTAAGAAGTTGATAGCAGAACCCTGCTTTTCCAATTGCAGAGAATAGACGTTGGAGGGAGTGGGGTTGTATCAGGGAAAAGTGCAGGGTAAATGAGGATGATGATGATGATGATGATGATGATGTGTTGATGAAGGGCTGAGGAGCATTTAGACAGCCAGTTGGCTCTGTGAACAGCTCTCTCCTGCAAACAGACACTAACTGTCCAGCCATGCAGGACACGTGAAGAACATCTGTGAATGCCATTCACACTCAGCAACCTCAGTATGTTGCACACTCCACCACACCACACCAGCTGTCTGGAGATGTCCACCTTAATTTCTCTCTGTCCTTCAAAGAAGTGTTTGACTGGCGGCCCCTCTTATGGTCTTCAAACTTGTGTCTTTATTATTTGTCTTAGCGCTCGCATGTGAGCGAGTCACCGATGAGCTCATAGTAAACATATGTGAGGGGATAATTGTGATATGGAGTATATATTTTGGGACCAGCTTTTCTGCCAGCCAAAGTTGGAGCATCACAGAGTGGGTGGGATGAGAGGGATGTCGGGGCAGGCTGCGTTTAGGGTGATCATTTTGGTCTGGGAGGGTTGCAGGTGGCACAGACGTTTTTTGCCAGAGTGGGACAGTGACCTAATGGCTGAATAAGTGCCCGTGTGGGTTTCTGTGGGTGAGGGGAGGTGTGAAAGATCTGAGAAGGAACAGGTGCTTTGTCCTCTAGTGTCATGCTATATGCTTGAGATGGTCTGTCAACGCTGGGGTTTGGGCTGTCAGGAGGGAGTGCCCATCTGGTTCCCCCTAGCACTGTATCTGCCTGGTGGAGGGGGCTGCACAGAGATAAACACACACTTGCAGGCAGCCTTTTTGTCATCATACTGCTCGCTATGATGTAAACATTATTGTGCCGGTATGAATACTTATCCTGTGAAGTGTGGATAGTACTGTCGGTTTTTCTGGCTTCGTAAGATATGAATTAGTGCATGAAATGAGATCTGCCACAGGATACTAGCTGTTAACTGTAACACACACTCACATGCACACAAATGTAAGGGACAGGTGGTTATCATGTTCTCTGTTATGCTGCCGTGTGTTTAATTAGTATGTTGGACATGACCTTTGACAGGTGTGTAAGTATAGACCACCAGTCGTCGTCTGGCGAGGGGCTGCTGGTCAGCAGATCTTTCACTTGCACTTTCAGATGTCTACCGTTTTGTGGTTGTTAAAACAGCTGCTTGCATGTTGATGTGTTGTTTAAAATATTGTTTTAATGATATTTGTGCTTCATGAGATGGCAGCAGGATGGCATACTTAGAAAAGAGACACGGAAAGGGACATAGAAAGTGCCATAATGCATTTACTCGTCCTGCCTTTGAGCAATTACTAAGTCCTTTGTGCCTTATTTCTGACGTATTCTGCACTTACATAGGTGTGTTATACATCAAACGTCTAAGTAGTTTGACCCTCACTCAAAGTGCACCATGTGTCTAAACAGAGATGTGTACGTCCAAAGTTACTGTCTTTTCAACACAGCTTCTCTCTTTGTTTTACCATCCCCCTGCTGTAAAGCAATGCTGAAACACTATATGTGGGAAAAGAGAGACATTTTTTATTAAAACACTGCGATTCAAGAAAATACTTTCTTGATTAAACTCGGACTGCTGGAGCTTCATTTTAGCTTCAGCTGAATTGTGGAAAACCGTTTTGCCATTTATCCGTTAAATAGAGTGCAAATAGAGAGACAATATGATTTGTTGGTTCCTATTGACTAGTTCACACAATTTTTAAGGGAAAGATTACTGTCAGAATACTCTGCACCCGAAGATAAATGTGTGCAGGTACAGTAAGGGATGGTTGTGTGGAGGAAGAAATATTCAATTAATCTCTATCTTACTCTGTGCTGTATTAGTTGAATAGCAAGAAAAGTAGCTTCTAGGTAAACAAGGTGGCACTTTTTCCAACCTGTCTATCGATGACTGTTCAAATTTGAGGTAAACAATGTCTTTAAACTTTTATTGCAGATGCAGTTTCTTTTTCTGTAACACAATTCCATATTTCAACTATGCATCGTGAGCTCGCTTTCACTGACTAAATGGGCCAGGAAGGCGATCTCAGAAGCCGATATATTTTACTTTTATTTCATCAAACACAAAAAAGTGCAAAATGCGTAGATAGCAGAGCACACATTTGAACCCTTATGAGCACCAGGAGTGGGCTTTCATTCAATTATTTCCAAGAGAAATTTACTCCGGATATTACTTTTGTCACTTTTTAAAAGCTTTAATGCAAAAAGAATTACATGATATGAATGTAGATAAATGTGAAAACAAGAACAAAAACATAGTGAAGAAATGATGGAATAGTCCAATGCTCAAGCCCTAAGTAAAGTGATACCAGCGCTGCATAACTTTGTTGTTGTAAGGATTGGAATTGATTGCATGGCTTTGATATAGATGCGTATAATTGAAGCGTATAGCTAAATCCACAGTCTCCCTTTAGTCAACAGAGTGTCTTCTGCATGTACAAGAACATAAGGGACTAAAACAGCAAATACATCAATCATTAGTCAAGCCTGGCAAAGATAAATACTACATGATTGTACGTAGATATATAGCACACTCTTACTTATACACACTCAGATTAATTCATGCCTGTGTCTCTGTGCACGCATGGATGTTTATTTTTCTATGGTGGTCTGCTGAGTGACTGTTTTGAGTGGATGATTATTCTTGACCCGTTAGAAGAGTGGAGACAGGTTTCTGTGACTAAGTTCATCATTCATCATCGTGTGTGTGTGTTAGCATTGTGTGTGTTATGTCTCATATTTTCTATGTTAAAATGCTACTCCTCTGTGTGTGTGTGTGTGTGTGTGTGTGTGTGTGTGTGTGTGTGTGTGTGTGTGCAAATTGTGTGTTGATGTGTGGTTGGTAGCGCAGGTATTTGCTGTCACAGGAAAAACATGCCGGCATCTTGACAGTGTCGCCATGGAAGATTTATAGTGTAGTGAAAGAAGGAGCGAGGGCAAAATTACACACCAAATCTGGATGTGAAGTTGAAAAGGAAGAGAAATATTATCCTGAGTGAATTATTGGAAGAAGAAGAAGAAGAGGAGAGTGGGAGGCTGAGAAAAGGTGAGGAGGTTAATGGGATTTAAATTACAGCCTGAGGAAAACATCACATTCTCATCAATTCATCATAGGAGGAAATATTACAGCATGCTGGCCACAGAGCTGTTTTACCCAGAACAGGGATTCTATTAAAACTTTGTTAATTTGACACATTCAAGGTGGTGTGGTCTTAGAATATGGTGAGTTGTTGTTATGTGTGCCTGTGTGTGGTGTGTTTAGTCAAAACCATTGGTATTGCACATATCCTGTAAAGTTCCTGCAGCTGTGCTGCTCTCTTCTGCCAGCAGAGCAGTCTGACAGACAGCCTTGCGTTTCACAGGGAATCCTCTGGTATTTGAGGGGCTTAATTTCAAAGCTGCTGGAGGTGGGTTTTGATTTGGCGCTCGAAGCTTTAATCACCCTCTTTCCGCTAGCATCGGAACTGCATTATTGCCCATATCTGAATGGAAAGATCAAATCCTATATGGAGCAGATGAGATGGGGGTTTCATTCATTGTCTCCCCTTTTAGGTCACAACTTACCTTTATACAATCCTCCCACAGTACTAGTTTGAGGGACATCACAACACCCAAGACTTCTTCGTAGCTCTCTGGTGTACCTGGCCAGCCGGGTGGTGTCACCCACTTATCTTTGTAATGTCAAAGGTGGTGGTTGAGCTCCATGTTACAGCTCTCATATTGTAACATAAAGTCCTTTGATCTTTGATACAGTTATCCCCTTTCATTACTGTCATACAGCACATGTGTGGCATGTACCCATGCATTCCATCTATGCATATGTCTTATAGTTGTATTAAGATAACCCGATACGGGCCTCCAAGATGGCGTCCATTCGTTCGAGTGAAAGTTGCTCATAGAGCATATGCCTAAGGTTATCTCTCGACCTGCTTCTGTGTTGTGCTGCTTACTCCACCTCATCTCAGTTTATCTTAACTAGGGTGACCAGATTTGAGTTTGTGAAAAAGAGGATACTTCGCTCCGGGGGGGGGGGGGGGGGGGACCAGATACTACCTCTGGAAGTATCTGGTCCTGTACATGTTACATTGAAGTAATGTCAAACATAGGTGAGTTATCCAGCCTACCTAGCAATTTATATATATAATTTTTGTGTGTAAATTTGTTTTACGAAAGGTTTGTGTTTGTTGGCGTTGAATATGTAAACACCAGTAAATTGACTTTGCTAGCTGCTAGCTTAGCTAGCTAACAGGGCTTTCTGCTATAAGCATAACATATCTTTTAATTTAAGAGACTTTCAGTTTGTGGACATTTAGACTTACATTATTCACAGTTTTAGTAAACTACATTTAAAATGCAAATGATTTCCGTCATGGTTGTTATAAAAATGAGCAGAGAAACATTCAACAGCTGTTAGCTTACATTAACATTAGCTATTTCTTCTATTTTTGACACTGAGAAGTTGATAACAATTACTCTTTTCACATGGCTGGACTCTTTATATGCAGGAGATGGAGACATACTGGCATGCAGGTGAGAATCTAGAGAGAGGTCTCCATCCAGCATGGGTGGGTTGAGAGGAAAGTTGGGGTGTTGGGGCTCGTCTGGGTGCATACTTCCAAGCTAGTTTGTAGCTGACAGATGATGAAGGCATAACAGACAGGGGATAATGATATTTGCTTAGCAGTAAGGGACCGGGTCAGCACATGTCCTATTGGAGGGAAGGGACCTGTGTAAAATTCTTACACACCTGTTTAGATGAAGTCACTTCAGTATTATGTGGGCTCATTCATTACTAATATTAGTTTATTAGTCTGCCCTTATGATCTTAACATTCCTAATGAGTGAGATAATGAAATGCAATCCAGGAAATAAAGTTTGAGTGACAGCTGTAAATTTGAAAGTTTCTCATATGCCAAAACACTGCAGCCGTACAACTTTAAAATGGTAGAAATACAGAATTCACATTGCAAAGTGATCTGCCAGGAATGTACGCTTTCATATATTTGATCGGCCAACATTGCACCTTGCAGAATGACAGCGTGTTGCGAGAGTGGTTGGTCCAGATTTAACTTTTTATCTTCTATGTTGCCATCTCTGGATCTCATTCAAATGAATGACAAGTCTGTATTCTTTCACACAGGGCTAAAATCGGTCTGAACGCAGCCTTGGCTGCAATTGATCTGTCATTTTTATATTAAATTACAAGAAAATTCTTACTGAATTGTCAAGGATTATTCTCGTATTGTTGTTTGCATTGGTTGTTTCCCACAGTTTATCTTTGTGTAAGATCATATTCCAACAAATACACTTCACAGTGACACTTAACACCTCTGTTGGCATCGGATGACAACTGATTCGCATTTTGGTCCCCAGAAGTTTAAACCCCTACACACAGATGGTCCAAACTGGTGCTTCACTTAGCTTTGCTGATTGGACCTCCTCTTCGGACTGTGTTGGCATAAACAGACTGTGCTTGATTGATGTGTCCCTCACTCTCCTGTCAGTATTGTTGTACCTGTTTTTGCAGGACAACTTACACCTTCATGATCCCGAGGGGGAGTTTGGTGACCTCAGCAACCTCCCAGCATACCTCCACCCGGCTTGAACCTGAGAAAAGATCTAATCAGCCAAAATAACTGAAAACACCTGTGTACAGGGTTTACTTAGCTAAATTAGAAGCCTGAGCCTTTCCCTCATATTTTTGCATTCTTCCCGCTGTGACCTCTGTCTCATACAGATGTACTTTAACTTTAGCATCACATTAAGAGGTGAAAAAAACAGTGTCATCTGTAAACAAAATGTGATGGAATAATTTTGGCCGACTTGAATTCTCTCGATTTGAATATTAACGAGGGCAGAATGATTTTCAAGTGGGGGTGAGTGAAGGCCCTCCAGGGGCTACCTGAGATTTAAAAAAATATATATTTAAAATTAGCATAAATTCAAAAATCCTTTGAAAGTAGTTATTTCATAAATATTCAATAAAATATAAGTGTAAATGAATAAACATAGTTGTATATATTCTATATAAAATCAGAGACTGATGGCACAGTGCTGTGTATTACATAATTTTTTCAACCAAAAATGCTTTGCGCTGGTTAGGGGGTACTTATTCCACAGGGGGTGCATCACTAAAAAAAGGTTGACGACCACTGATTTAGGATATTGGAGGGAATTATACTTTTTTTCACAATTCTCATTTTTATTTAAAAAAAAAGTCAAATGATTAGGATTGAATGTTACGGGGATCTGTACCAAACGCGATGTCAAGATGCTTTCTTAAGTCTGTAGAATATGATGTGTAGGTCAGGACTTATCTGCAGCTTGACAATAGTTCATTTAAAATGGTATTTTGACACACATTTCGCCTGAAACAAATATTGCGCCTCGGCCTTATCATAGTTTTTGATAATTGTAATTGTAATAATTGTTGTAATTAATTTTACAGCACTATATATAACCAAAGTGTAATGCACATCCCATAGTGTAACACACATCCACCAGGCTTGTGGGAGGTACAGGAAAGAAGAGACAAATAATTGTTTGCCAGTTGATAGGAGTAGATGATTACAGGGGCATTTAGTTGTGTGTTACTGACCAAATTGGAAGTAGGTTTGAACATCAGAAAAATATGTTTCTTTAATAAAATACATCTTTAATTAGCTATCATTAATTGTGCCTGGTAAACTTTCCTTTATTAAAAAAAGGCCTAAATCCACTTAAGTGGACAGAGTGAAGGGGAACAGAGAGGACAGTGTCCCTCTCAACCCCTGAAACCATGGATTCTGCTATGAACTGTTTTCACTAGTGTTTTTTTATGGGTGCCCATTTGGCACCAAAACATGTGTATGCAACGGGCCAGGACGGGGACACAGTCGAGTAAACAATGTGTGAACTAGTAGCTGGGCTCTTGTGAGAACCACGGCACGTGACTGGGAGTACAGTGGTGGTTGGAGTTTTTATGATGTTTATGGTCATTTTGTTCTCCATCATACAGTTTCCATTGATCTGCTTTTTTCCCCTTTGTCTTTGCTTTTGTGAGGACTTGGCTGTGTGCCATCCTGATATGGTGTTGACTAACTCTCTTTCAGTCCCAATTTGTCCTTGACTTTATATTTTGGGACAAGTTAAGACAATTAAAGTATGGAGCCGGACCAGGGACGTGTGGTCAGAAAAAAGATCAAATAAATATTAGTATTTCTCTATTGAGCGGTGCTATAAATATAATTTCTGTAAGATTCCAATCATTTCAAGCATTTTTTTAATCAAAATCGCTGAATCTGCGCATGACCTGTCAAACAGAGAGGAAACACGTGAGGTGAGGCAGCGACTAGCTGGACCTCAGATTGTGCAATCCCTCACAAACTGGGTTGAGCGAGTGCCTTTTGCTTTCTCATTGTTCGTCACCAGTGTAATATTTGTAGACACTTTTATTATATGTTCTTTCTTTCCATATAATAGATAAGGAGGACTTTTACAACAAAGTCACAGAGATTTTTGTCCAGAAGGATAGATGAATGGACTTCATTTACAAGTAAATACACTGCATACACTGTAGTAGGCAATATAGCCTATTTGTATTTGTATTAAGTGAGTCTTAATTGTGGAATTGCAATGGCAAATTAAAAGCACATGGAGGGTGCAAAGGAAATGTGCTCTTTTTCTGGAGCCGCTATAAATTGGGGGAATCAAATATGTATTGTACCTATGTGTGTGTACAGAATGCTGATATGAAATATGAAATACAACCAGTAGTAAATGTGCAAGCTGCCAAATGAATGGTGATGTAAGCTACTCTATTGGGTTCATATGTTTGTAAATCACCAGCCACCAACCTCACCGCACGTCACTGAGCCAGACCTCGTAACTAACTACCTGCAGGTTGAAGGAAGGTTCTGTAGACTGTACAACATGGCCGTAATAATTTCACCCACAAGTCTCAAAAGAGCTGGTTTGAAACTTGGACTTAGGTTTTTTGCATGTTCCCATATCAGATAATGTACAGGTAAATGTTGTCAAGTCTTAAATATGTTTTACATATAATTAATAAATGCTGCAAAGACGTACATGAGAATAAGTTTGTGTTAATGTAATTTCAGAAGACTTGAAGACATGTTTGGGTCTTTTTGTAGTACTGTGTCAACATTAGAGGGAAATGATGTTAAGTTTCTCGTGCATTGGTTTTAGGGTTCAGCAAGTTTACTTTGTGCTGAGGATGCTGTCCTAGTTCTCTACATGATCAAAACACCCTTCTGTCTGTCTTACTCTTATTATTCAATGTATTTGTGAAATATTTCTGTACTTTGCTGTACTGCCCTGGAGTCTGAGTTTTACAGTAGTAAACCTGGTTTGACTGTGGTAATTATAGAGGACAGAGTGTAATGTAACTATAGCTAAGCTCTCTCTGCCAGCTGCCCTCTGGCCATACGCACACTCACCCACATTCACGTATATATGCATACATTTGCAGAGCAGACGTGCACTTTCATACACACAGGCACACACGCAGTATGTAGTCTTTGATTATAATTTACACAGAACAGCTGCAAGTCTGTGTGTTTGTGCACGTGTGTCTGCCAGGTGGTTGGGAGCACTGGCAGGTGTTTGCTCTCTTGCTGGCAAATGCAGCTGGATTGTGCCGCAGCTGTGTGTGTGTGTGTGTGTGTGTGTGTGTGTGTGTGTGTGTGTGTGTGTGTGTGTGTGTGTGTGTGTGTGTGTGTGTGTGTGGTTCTGCACCTGGACACAGCTGGAGTGTGTGGTAGCACAGTAGCTAATAGCAGACCTATTTCCTTGCCAGACATTTAACATGTAACTTATGCTCTTAGCTTACAGGATATTATTCATGGCTATGAAGTGCTTTGCATTAGTCTTGCTGTTTTAGACCTTCCAAGCGTCGCTGAAGGTCCGGTTCAATATGATTATTCATTCTTGGCGTCTTCCTCCTCATTTCCCACTATTTTTCCCACTTTGCTCTTTCGTCCTCCTGTTGCGTACCTGTTCGTCGTCTTTTCTGCTGATACAACTAATGGGGTGAAAAGAAGGAAGACTCACTCTCACCCTGCTGTCAGGACAACTGGAGATGTAAGCTGGACTCAAAATAGCCCACCCCGTAGTGACTAAATATATTTCACAACCTCTTGTCCCTACACTCTAGCACACAGACAATCATTGGCTCCGACCAATCGCTAGATAGCTTCACCCTCTTTCTGTCAGCCAACCAGGAGAGAGATAATGATTAGCATTACTGGTGATCTTCTGGGAGTTTATTTTGGCTGAAGAAGACATTCCCTCCTTGGATTACTCTCTCCTCCCATCAGCAACCCCAAATCAGGGCCTTAACACCCACCCACCCCCAAACCCCCAACCCCTCACCCTCATACATACCGTCCAACCACCTGGCCTCTCACATACTCAGCTTGTCCTGCCAGCTCCAGGACAGCTGGGAAGGAGGTGACAGAGAGGGAGTTTTGGACTGAGCCTCCCATGAGGCTGGAGACTTTGATACCTCTGGAAGTATGCGGTTCACAGACTATACAGTAGACTTGACACATTTATTATTCTCTCTACATTTGGTGCTAAAAGTAGATCATCAGGTTGGAGTGACCACATAATGGTGGCACTTATGAAATACACCAATATCTGTCATGTCCTTTGTACTGGAATCGTTAGGTGTTGCCAGTTTAAAAAGTTGGCGGTTGTCTGTGTGGTTTTCTGTTTAAACGGCATACTACGGGTTAACATTTGATTAAGCCTTAGTTTTCAATGTGTCCCAGTTAGGAATCCAGAGCAACATGCAAGCAAAGAAAGTTTACTCAGAGAGACCTAAACATTAGCAAGGTGGTATAGTCTTTACTAGAGATGCTCTCATTGGACAATCCATGAGTGGACACACACATAAACATGAAGAAAAATGCATGAGCGCACACCAACACAGAGACATAGTCAGGAGTTACAAGGACTTTGTAAATAGTTTCCATGGGTGAGAGTCTCCCACACTGACATGACCATCCTATGAGTCAGACATAAACCGATTCAGTTCCTCCATCTGTGAGACAGATAGATACTACAGATACTTCCCGAAGGCCTTTCATTATTTATTTGTAACATTTTGCCTGCCATCCCTTTCAAGTATGTCATTTGCACTGTTTAATGTTATTAATATAGATTTCATGCAGCTGTTTACCATTGCTGATTATGATTTATTGAAAGCATGCCTAATCTAATCCAAGGCTATGAGGCTAGAAGTATGCTAACATATGACCTGCCAACTTGGCCAGGGGCATTTCCCACATGGTCAGAAGTTGTGTGCAATGTGGCCCAATGGGCGAGTCATGGTTAATGTGCAGAGCATAGCCTCAAGGCCACAGTGGAGTACCCAGAGTGGTAAGCCACCAGAGTAGATTTAACCTGTTGCAAATCTCCAGGCTCCTTGGAGATGACTGTGCATGACAATCACATGGTGATTTATTGAGATTTACTAACTTAAGCCTAAACAATAGTTTTTAGGTTTGATTCTTTAGCATTAAAATGACTGAAAAATGAGATGTTAAAATATATTGTAGATTGTAGTGCTGGAGATGTTTTTCTGTTCTTCTTTTCTACGGGGAGTGGGGGTGGGTTGGGGTTATAAAAATATCAATTGACGTGAGATAGGTGTCAGAGGTCTTCTCCTCTGTCCTATTTTCTTTTCTTTTCCTTCTCCTCATCGCCTCTGTCCTCTGTCCATCTTTCCTTTTCTTCTCTGTCCCCCCGTCACCTCAATCCCCCCTCCTTCTTTCCCCTTTCTCACTTCTCTTTTTCTCTCTTTCCTCCCCCCTTTCTCTTCATCTTTCCCTGTGGTATTAGCGGGGCCATATGTTGCTGGCCTCTCCTGGTGGTGTGAGCCCCATGGCAGGCCCTGGCTCCAGGCTGACGCGTAGCTTGGTGTGTGTGTCTGCGTGTGTGTGTGTGTGTGGATGAGAAAGAGAGACTCTAATGTGTGCCTGCATGCCTGAGAGTGAGCGTGTGTGTGTGAGGCCACTCACACAGTAACCTGATAGTGGTGCGGCTGAGTAGTACAGAGCGAAGCAGTGCTGTGATTTATCCCGCAGGCCCAGCAGATGGCTGCAACAGGAGTTTGTTTAAGTTTGCTTCAGAGCCGGGCAAGCAGCCAGGAGCACAGAGAGGGTCTGCCAAAAAAATGTTCACTGACTCTGGATGCCTAACCACACTACTCCCCCTCTCCTTTCCCTTCTGCCTCACCCTAACCCCTCACATCCCCCTCAGTTCAACACACACACACACACACACACACACACACACACACACACACACACACACACACACACACACACACACACACACATGCTCTTGCAGACTTTCTGTCGCTACTCTCCTTTTACCCCTCTCTAATTTCTTTCTTTCCTCCCATCTGCTCCACACACATGCTTACATACATATGCACACTCACACGCATGTATACACACACACACACACACACACACACACACACACACACACACACACACACACACACACACACACACACACACTGGTTTGTGCATGCTTTTCTGTTGGCAACATGGTGCAGACATGATCTCACACCTCAGGAGGGGGCATTTAAGACTGAGGAGGTATCCATTCTGGTGGGGGTCTTCTTAACAAAACCATATGACCAGTACTTTGTCTCTCACACTGGAAAAAAAAGCAGTATCCCTGCTGCATCAACCCATGCAAAAGCGTGTGCACACAAGGCAGAGGATTTCTGGTTTGGATGTCTGTGTATAACCTTTTCCTCTCGCTCTGATAACATTTCTTTCTGTTTGCAAAAGTGATGACAAGTCCTGTCACATTGCCTCAGGTCATCCGGGTGATAACTCTTGACCTCCATCCATCTCCACACATCAGCCTCTCTCTTTCTACCTTATCTCTCTCTGTTCTGTTCCTGGTCTTTTCCTCTTCCGCATATATATCTCATCTAGACACAGAAGAGATTCCAACAAGTCAGTCTGCAAGGTTCTTTGGTAATATATTGTCTGGTACAGAAGTTTGACTAGCAGCTTGAACTTGGAATCAGCAATTCTGTGTACAGATTTTTCAGACTGCATCCTCCCTGTATAATTGGTAGTCTTCTGTGTGGACAGTGATCTGACTTGGCGGTCCGTAATACTGATAGTATCGTATGAGAGAGAATGAAGAAGGTCACTAATATGGACTAAAGCTGTGCATAACCCATACATAAAGGACATCCTTGTGCTTTGCCACAGATCCTTGTTTCCTCTAATGTAACACAAGTCATTCATACTGCTTGTAGTGCCTTCGGTCAGACACACAGCTGAATGTTATCTGTGTTGTGTAAGCCTCTAAGAGTTTGTTGAGGATAAGAGTGGTATGTTTTAGTTCCTGGAGGAATCAGCTGCTTACAGAACATAATCAGATTTCATAAATTTGGGGTTTTGTATGTTTGCATATGTGTTGGTGGACAGATATGTAGAAGTGTGAAGCCTTCAGCTATGAAAGAGGGCAATTAATAGATCATGATATTACATACGTAGGTACTTTCAGTTTCCTTAGTGTAGCCTTTGATAATAACTCAGATTGAACATTTGGCTTCCCGGATAAAAAAAATAATTAAATGATACTTTGAATATTGGTAGCTGACCTGTGACAGCACAAATCAATGTTTATTTTAAGTAACAATGTAATTCCCATCTCATACCAACTACACAGTGAAACAACTCCAGTATGCCATCTTTGTGCTGGATCAGGAGCCAGCTTAGTTCATTAACTGAAGGTGCTAACACATCCAACACTTATTATTCCTGTGATGTTTAGGGAGACCTTTCTGTATGAAAACATCCTCTCTCTGCAATTGCACGCACGTCTTTTTGAAAACCACTTCAAATGTAGACAAGCTCTACATCAAACAGAGAGGAAAAAAAGAGGAGATGGTTAAAGAAGAGCTAATTCTTTATTAGGCCTCATTTCCGCCTGCAGCTCTCTGCTCCTTGATACCCTCGGAGGACAGGAAGTGAGAGGGTCACAGGTCAGGTAGTTTAGCAGCCCACTAATGAATATGTATCTGTCAAGGTTACACTTAGTTGACACAAATGTGCATTTGCCAGACCTATTGCTTCACAGGAAAGGGCTTATGTCCACTCATTACCTTCATATGCTATTCTATTGTTCTGTAGAACATGGTCGTACATGGATATTGGGGCTGCCGCCTAAATATAAGAAAAACTAAAGCACAGTGAAGGGGTCGCTGCCATACAATTTAGACCAGAAATCAAACAGATTTTTTTACATTTTATATATTCAGTTAACTTATTTGTTGTACTGCTTGCTAATTATATTTCCAAATGTTTGAAAACTGTCTCAAAGCCACTGCAAGAAATACAATGTTCAGAAGTCGTTTGTTTATTATTTTGTTAAAACTAGTCATATTTAAAAGTCTGCAAATAATGGAGTCAGCTCGTAGAATTCCTACCTTGTATGCATTTAATTTAAATAAATAAAAAACTCTGCTCAAGTGGCTGAACACAATTTATTTTTAAATAAAATACAGTGGACATGACTAATGATAATTAGCCACAGATTGCTTACTAAATCAACTGATTTGCATATAAACATTATTTCTTTATGAAGTTAAGGGGTAATGATGTTTATTTCAGTGGAAATTAAAGGCTCTCTGAATTCTTAAGGAAGGGAAACAACTAAATACCTCATTGTCCTGTTGTTTGAATTCACACCAAGGTGCCATAACAGTTGGTGAAACCAATATATGTATTTTACCAGTTTTTTTTTAATCCTTTTTTAAGCCCATTACTTTGTGCTTGTTTCATGACTAGATCTGTGAGATCTATCATCATATCAGCAGTCCTAGCAGTCTTTTACCATACATGTTGTTTCACTAAAATAACCTTGAGTCATGTCATCGTTGATCTCCAATCCAGTGCGGCTCAAATCCAGTCCACTGCAGACCAATGACTACAGTGTGACAATAGGCTACAGCATGTGGATCTGTGTGGATTGTGGACCCTTAAAGGAACGGCTTTCAAGATCATAAGATCATATTACCCATGTCCTCACTGTCCTCCTATGTATTTGATAACACTGTGTGTTTGGTTCAGGCCAGATGTTTGCAAGCTTATCGTTGTCCACCTGTGTGTTTGCCTGAGGAGAGCGGTAAGCACAGCAATTTCTACAAACCAGGGCCTCAGACAGACTGACGCTGGCCGAGGAGTGATCAGATGCTGTTTGACTTCCACACAATAGGGAACATGTGTCCTCAGTGTTGGACTGATCGCAGGCTTTGGACAGGCTCCCACTCTACACAGCTCCACAGGTGTCAGAGTTGTTCAGGGTTGTGTGTATGAGCCTGTGATTGTGTGAGGAAGACGGTGTTCGCTTTTATGTTCGTGCGCACACACATGTGATCGTTTTGAGCACTGACGCATCTTGAGTGAGAGTGTCTGTCTGCGTAGATCAAAGCCGTCTTTCTCTGTTGTTTTGCAGTACTTGGCTGAGTCAGTGCGTGTGTGGAGTCTGAGCTGCTTTTATTGAGTGTTGCTGAGTCGGTCAGTGGCCTGAGCCTACATGCATGGCCGTGGTCCTGTTGGATCTCTGTGATAGGCTGTTAAAGCTGACTGACAGCCCTGCTTTACAAGCTGCTATACATCAACCCGTAGACCTGCTGCAACCGTGGGAACACAGACACGTGTGTGTGTGTGTGTGTGTGTGTGTGTGTGTGTGTGTGTGTGTGTGTCTGTGTGTGTGTGTGTGCGTCCGTGTGTGCGTGTGACAGAGTCAGCGAGTAGTGGGGGTCAGTGTGGAGCAAACAAGGTCTGCTGCTGCACGATAAGGCCTGCTGACCTTGTGACCCTCGAGCTTGCTGTGGTGAGGTCATCTCAAATTACACCTAGCCAAATGTTCCCTGTCTGCTTGCAATAAAACAGGAAGGTCTAACCTCTGGAGCAGAAACCTTCCTTACCCGGTGATGGATGATGGTCTTCTTATGTCCAACCAATGGACAAACACTCTCATGGGCACAAAGTGTATGGCTGGGAATCAGAGGATATATCATGATATTTCCAGAATAACGGTAATACAATACAGATTGTTTAACTTAAAAAAAAAAAAAAAACTGGGTGGCAAAATAAGTCTTTCAAAATCTTAAAAATGCATTCTTAAAAAAAGGTGCTTTCTGTTTTATAGAGGTTAGAAAGCATAGCTGATGCAGTATTGAATAGAAGGAAAGGCTCCATGCCAAATGTCTGCAGTAAAGGCAAGAAGACCCTGGCCTGTGTGGCCTAGCTTTGTGGGAAATATTTGAGGACTGCTGGCACCATAGGAGAGGGTTTGTCTTGGATGGGATGATTTTTTGTGAGGCCAAGGATGACGTCAACTTTACCTCAGAGGATCACAGAGAGAGCCAGGAGGATATTGTGTGTATGTGTATCTGCAGTTAATTATTATGCACACAATATCATATTTTTATTATATAGAGTTAAGTGAACCACTGATATTGGATGTGAGTTGTTTGTGTGTGTCTTTGTTTTTAATAAAATGTTAATTACCCGGCACTTTGCTTGTGCCATTCCCTTAATCACATTTCCTCCACTGCTTCCTGTCTGTGGCACCTGGGTTCTGCATCCACACTTACATTAGTTTTTTCATTTCTTGCTCTCAACAATGTTATTGGACAATTGAACAAGTTTAAATGCCAGACAATGTTTGGACTAGCTTGACAATGACTTTCGTTTTGTACCCCATCAGCAACTGGCTCTGTAAACACAACCAAAACTGCCAATATTCCTCGCTCTCACTCTGAATCTTCCTATCTTTGATTATCTCAGTTTCTCCCTCCCTCCTTCATTCCCATTCTCAACTCTAAATCTCCCTCCTCCTCCTCATTCTTCACCCCCTCTGTCTCCCTTTCAGTTCAGATCAAGCCAATCTTTTCTGGCGCCAATGCCACTTCTTTCTTTTCCCCTCTAGAGGAGTCTGATTTATTGGTCCAATGTTTATTTTTGTAACTAAGTTTAGTTTTTTCCTTTCTTGTGTATTATTAACATTAGCAGAGTAGCTTTTTTTCATGTTCAGTGGTAAAAGGTAGTAAGTGGCGTGGACTACACAGCAGGCGAACTGGATGTAAAGTGTGTGTGTGTGTGTGTGTGTGTTTGCGCTTGCATTTGCGCTTGCGTTTGCATGTGAGTGGGTGTGTGCATGTTAGTGCACAATCCAAGCACAGATGTTTTCAAAGGCTCCAGTTTTTAGCCAGTAGTTCTCCCTCTCCCCTTGCAGAAAAAGGGAAGTGTCTAATAAAAGGCGGGTGTATGAGCTGGAGTGAGTCATACACACACGCACAGAAAGAGAGAGAACCTCAGCCTCCCTCGATCTCTCTGAGCTTGTGAGTGAGAGAGCGAGGCAGGAAGCAGGGAGGGAGGCTGTGCCAAGCTGTAGCTGAATTCCTGCCAAGAGTCTACTTGTTTGCTCGTCTGGCTGGAGCCAGAGGCTGACCTTATTAGCTAGGAGGGCAGCCGTCTTATTAAAACACATCTGGCGCTCAGGGAGCCCAAATAGTCCTCATATTGTCTTCCTGCTTGCTCCTGACCTTGCGTTACCTAGCAGGAATGCTGACAAGAGCTTCATGCATCTGTTGAGAGTTTCACCAGGGTCTTTCTCCCCTTCCTCCCCTCCTTTCCACCCTCGCTGTCTTTGCTGGCGCCTGCACGGTAGCTCTGTGGGACCTGTTTTTTCTTCCTCCCCCTTTTTCCTTTTCCCTCCCACCCATTTCCACACACCACCCCTCAACACCGCCACCACTCTTCAGTTTAGCGTCCCCGTACCCCCCATGGAGAGATTTTTTTTTTTCCCCTGCCAGGTTGCTGTGTTGATACAATTATTCCTGTGTGTATTTGTTTTATGAGGGGCTGTAACCTGGTCCTGTTTAAATAGCTCTTTGCTGGTTATTTTAAAGTGTGAATGGTGCCACGTCCTGGGGCCAGTCTTTATTGTCTATTTGGAAAAGGGGGTCTTTTATATGTACAGCTTCTTACAAGAGAGGAGCTGTAGGTAGACACACACAGACTCAAGCTTTTACTGTACAGCAACAGAATCCCAGCAGGCCTCACAGTGGACCCAGTTCAATCGCTTGGCGTTTGTGTCCTGCGTTTTCTGCACAATGCAAAGCAGGACATGTGCTAGTTTGTGCTAAAGGCCCCCTCCCATGTCGAACATTTTAATTTAAAGCATTTTTAGCATGTTCATTTTGAGAGCTCTGCCTTGCTGAGCCCTGCAGTAAAGGTCTAGGTGGACCGCTGCTCAGTGGCCTGGAAACAACACCACCATTACAAGACTTCACACCCGTAAGTACCTGTAAGCTGCTGCAGATGGAAGTGAAGCAGTCCACTTTACACACCACGGTTACAGTCACAGAGTTTTCTTCCCCCATGCCAGTTTACACCATTCTCCAGTATGAATTCACATTAACTTGTTCCACCGTCAAAGTTGTGTGTTGTTGGTCTAGTGCCTATACTTTTCAACATGCTGAATTTATGTCTGCTGTGCTGCACGGGTAACTGTTCCTGCTCATGTGTGCCCTTTGACCCCCCAGAATCCTCCGGTTTCAGTGTGGCTTTGTACTTCTATTCTAACCTTAGATGCCCTTCTTACTCTAATTCAGACCCCCCAAAGTCCAAGTCCACCAGGTCACCTGGTCACCTGGTCCTACATTTTCCTCTCCTCTCCTCTCCTCTCCTCTCCTCAGATGGTAGAGGTAGAAAAAGATGGATATGAAAACGAGAGGCAAGGAACTGAGGGTCAGTGTGTTGATTTCTCTTCTGTGGTCAGTGACGTTTGTAAAATGTGGGATTACAGTGACAGAATCACAGCCGGTACGCTGCTCTGAACATCTGTTTGGTGCTGGAGTCTGGACTCACTCATTGCACTCATAACATCACTCACTCCCTTCCCCTCTCTCTTCTCTCTCGTCCTCTGGCTACTCTGGACATCTTGCTTTTCTTTTTCATCTGTCTGGCGTGTGTGCACAAAAACTTTATACAGCTTTTGTGTTGTATAAAGTCTCCATACCCAACAGCTCAGTCATTTGCAAATGTACCTATTTTACCTCCGGTGATTCACATCTTACGATCCGTTTTAATCTTCTCTGCCTTTTTTGTGCCACAACAACTCACTTTTTTTTGGTTTGCTGTCTGATCTCTGATGCCGAGCAGAGGGGATCTGTGTTTAGTTTATACACACACGGACATACTCTTCAACCTCAATTGACGCATGATCTGCAAAAGCTCTGTCATCAACTGGATGCTCTGCTCTGATTGGCTGCGAACACATTTTGTGGTACAAACATTACTGTGGAAAACTGCAACGCAACAAGGAATTCACTGTAGCCTGGGGTTGACAGAATGATGCACATGCACGCAGACACACACACACACACACACACACACAGAAACATGACCTCTGACAATAAGAAAGAGGAGAGCGACCCACAGACACAGGACACGCAGGATAGAACAGCACTATATTGTGTCACGTGTAGCTGGTAAAGCGATTAGAGCTCTTTACCAAGTCTGACCACCAACTCTTTCATCCCCCCGTTTAACACACACATACTCAGCCCAAGGCCTCTGGTAAAAGCTTTATTTTATTTGCTCCCGGTCTGTTAGTGGACTTTATTGGCTCCAAATCTTTTTACACTCATATCAGCTGCTATGTTTGTTATGTGCACGCGTAGAGCCACACATACAGTATATGCACTATGGCCAGATCCCTGATCATGAGACAGTGAGTGAGAGAGAGAGAGAGAGAGAGAGAGAGAGAGAGAGAGAGAGAGAGAGAGAGAGAGAGAGAGAGAGAGAGTGTTGACCGGACAGACCCTGCATCCTCTGGGGAGATTCCAGACATTCCTCTACTTCCCTGCCCACTACAAAGAGATCCATTCCCCAAGGCAGATTGTAGCTCTGCCTCATTACACACACACACACACACACACACACACACACACACACACACACACACACACACACAAGAAATCCTCCTTCTACAGTATGCTTGTTTCAGACGGTACTGCTGCAGCCTAAAGATCCAATTACTAAAACCGAAACAGCTAATCTAAACAAGCAAAGTAAGATGGATCGATGACCTCTTCATTGAGCAGTGTGTGCTTTGGGATGTATGTGTGTCCGTGTGTGTGTCTGTAATGTGGTGGGTTATAAAGTGGGGGTCTTCCTCCCTCCATTGAAAGAATAAATAACAGAGCTTCCTCCCTCTGCTCTCTGACTTTTCCTGGTAGTGGGAGGAAAAGACATGCCACTTCTTTTTTATACCTCTCTTACTCTCTATGCCTCTTTATATTTTTCCTCTATATTATTTTCTATAATCTTGTTTTTTTGGTCTATTTCACTTGTAATTTCCTTTATCCGTGAAAAACTAAATCAAAATCCTTGTAGCTAAAGTGTATAGAGGGAAAAGGTGTGTGTGTGTGTGCGTGCGCGCGCGTGTGTGTGTTTGTGTGTGGTGGCGGCGGCGGCGGCCAGGTCTTCAGCATGGGAACAGCTGTTCGGAGCAGTGCTGGCCACACACACATGGGTCTGATTAGCACTTGGTGACTCCCTCCCTTCCTCTCTCCTGCCCTCCCTGCTCACCTCCCTCCCTTTTCAGTGGGGGCCGCGGCATGCTGGCGGCACCAATAATTTTAATGCCTAGTCTGAGTCTGCCAGGAGCACAGGCATGCGTGTGCGCAACCACACACACACACACACACACACACACACACACACACACACACACACACACACACACACACACACACACACACACACACACACACACACACACACAGAGACAAACACATACACACACAGCGGCAGAGGTAGCACAAAGCTCTCATGCTTTGATCTGCTCTTTTCCCTTTTCCTCCCCCTCCCCTCTCTCTTTCTCCTTTTCTCTCTCTGTTTACCCCTGACCTTCTCCTCTGCCGTCTCCTCCTCCTCTTCATCCCTCCCGCTCCGCCACAGATGTTCTACCTTAACAAGTTCAGAGTTGACTTGTGCGGGTCTTCATGTCCTGTACTGCTGTACACTAATCCCCTTGTAAATGTTATAGATTGTTTTTGCCTCTTTTTTTCTCCCACTTTTTCCTTGTCTTTCTTTTGGCAGATCCTTCCACCCGTCCTTCTGTCTTTGTCTGAATGGAACAATTTAATGATTTCATTGGTGTAACAGCAATTGGGCAGTAGCAATATAGACACATTGTATATATCTTACCATCTATCTTTCTATCTATCTTTTCGTCTTCTTTTTTTGTTAGAGCAAACATTTCTCTCTGTCGTCTCTGATACTGCAGTCCAGGAGGAAACGTCTCTCTGAGGCAGATTCCACATGGAATTGATAACGGAGCTGTGGGTGTAATAACTCACAGCAGGAGATAAGTGTGTGAGAAGGGGGCGATTAGGGGGAGGGATGGAGAGAGGAAAGGCTGAGAGACAGGTTGAGGAGTAAAATTGGAGTAGGAGGTGAGACAGGAGGGGGAGGAGGATGAGAAATGGTAAATGATCAGAAGCGACTGAAGAAACGGATACAGCGTGTGGGACAAAAAGATGCCCACTATGACTCATCCACGTGACTCCACTTACTCATAGTGTATGCGTGTGAGGAAAGAAAATGTGTGTGTTTTGTGTGTATTGATCGAACAAAAGCAGGACCTTAAACTTTAAGTTGATTGAAGTGAGTGTCGAGAGCAGCAGTTGGGTTTTAAGTTATAAAGTACATTATATAATGTGTATGTAAATAATGAGTATCACCATTCAAATCAAATTATGTTGTATGTGTGCTGTATCATTTATTTACGTTATACAACCACAAAGAAAAACTATATATATATATATATATATATATATATATATAGTGTACTCAACATGTAGTGTTGAGTACACTCTCGTCTCCTTCACTCACTCCGCCCCCTGGTACACTGACCAACTTCGCCACCTCAAAGTGCAGGGCCGTCAACTGGAGCGTCTTGCAAAGAAAACTGGACTTACGGTTCACCTTGATGCCTTCAAACTCCACCAACAACAATATAAAGGTGCCCTCAACACCGCCCGCTCCTCTCACTACTCCTCCATCATCCAATCTGGCTCCAACAACCCCAAAATGCTTTTTTCCACCATCAACAAACTCCTCAAGCCCATGGACAGGACACCATCTCCTCCTCCTTCACCACCAGCAAATGCAACTCATTTATATCCTTCTTTAATGACAAAATCATTACAATTCACAACCAACTGGCTGCCTCCTCCCCCTCCACTACCTCACCCCACAGCCCTCAACATGACCCTCCCCTAGTTCCAAGCCACTCACTCTCATCCTTCAGTTCAATCACTGAAATGGACCTCTCCTCCATAGTTTCCAGCATGAAGACCTCCACCTGTACCCTCGACCCCCTCCCCTCTTCCTTAGTCAAGGCCTGCCTCCCCTCACTCTCCCCTCTCATCATAAACATCATCAACTCCTCACTGTCCTCTGGTCTCGTACCCTCCCCACTAAAGCTTGCTGCTGTCACCCCTGTGCTGAAAAAACCTGGTCTTGACCCTGACATCCCCACTACCGGCCCATCTCTAACCTCCCCTACCTGTCCAAAGTCCTTGAGAGATCTGTTGCATCACAACTCAAGTCCCACCTCAATCTCAACAACCTCTATGAACCCTTTCAATCCGGCTTCCGTTCAAAACACAGCACAGAAACTGCCCTACTGAAAATCACAAACGACATACTTCTCTCTGCTGACTCTGGCTTCCTCACCATCCTCATCCTTCTTGACCTCAGCGCCGCCTTTGACACCATCAACCACTCCATCCTCCTCTCACGTCTCCAGCAATCCCTCGGCATAACTGGCACTGCCCTCTCCTGGTTCACCTCATATCTCTCAGACCGACATCAATTCATTGCCATAAATAACTGCAAATCCTCCACCTCCCCAGTGGCCCACGGTGTCCCCCAAGGTTCCGTGCTTGGTCCCCTCCTCTTCATCATTTACATCCTTCCCCTTGGACAAATCATCCGTCGTCATGGTCTTGATTTCCACTGCTACGCTGACGACACCCAACTCTATTTCTCCTCTAAGACCATCACCTCAGTCACCCACTCCACTCTCACCTCCTGTCTCACTGATATAAAATCCTGGATGCAGCAGAATTTTCTTAAACTCAACTGCAATACATCTGAAATGCTCATCATTGGCCCTAACTCCCTCACCCACTCAGCCCAGACCTTCTCTCTGAACATTGATGGCTCCATCGTCACCCCCTCCACCCAGGTCCGCAACCTCGGCATCATTCTCGACCCCACCCTCTCTTTCCTACCCCACGCCAACCACATCACCAAAACTGCCTTCTTTCACCTCAGGAACATTGCTCGCCTCCAGCCCTCCTTGTCCTCTGCCACCACTGAAATCCTCATCCATGCCCTTATAACATCCAGACTTGATTATTGCAACAGCATCCTCTACGGCTCCCCCAACAAAATTATCAACAAACTCCAATATGTTCAGAACTCTGCCGCTCGACTGCTGACCTCCACCCGCCGCTATGACCACATCACCCCGGTCCTACGCAACCTCCACTGGCTCCCGGTCAAATACAGGATTGACTTTAAAATCTTACTCACCACTTACAAAGCCCTAAACAATCTGGCCCCTCCCTACCTTTCAGACCTCCTCCCCCTTCACGCCCCAACCCGTTGCCTCAGGTCTGCCAATTTGAACACTCTGAAGACCATCAAGACCAAGCGTCGGACCTGGGGTGACAGGGCCTTTTCAGCTGCTGCACCTCCCCTCTGGAACGCCCTCCCCATCCCCATTCGTCAGGCTCCCACCCTATCGTCATTTAAGCAAGCCCTCAAAACACACCTCTTCAAACTCGCCTTCACCTGCTAACCACTGCTCACTACCCTCCACTGCAGGACTAATTCCGTTGCAGTTTTTCTTGTTTTATTTTTTTTGGGATTGTTTGTTTTGTTTGCTCCATTGTCTTTCTATATTTTTGTTTTGTTTTGTACTGTTTTGTCTCTGTCAAGCGTCTTTGAGCATCTGGAAAAGCGCTATATAAATTAAATGTATTATTATTTATTATTATTATTATTAGTGCATAACCTTTCTAAGAAGACAGACCTGGAGAACATCTCTCTCTCCCTCTCTGTCTGGAGTAGAGCAAGTGAGATTGTCCACTAGTTAACCGATCTTGGATGGCGTTGTTCTCCCTGACAGATGCCTGCCTTAGTAAAGTCTATATTATTTAGTCATTATTTAAAATGACTATATGCACAACGCACAGTGAATTTAAATGAATGGTTAAGTTAATGTGACATCAGTCTATGTTCCCAGTGCTTGGGGTTTTGGCAAGCTATTATGAATTCTGATGCTATTCCACCACATTTTAGAGTTTCTTCCTTTCTGTCTGTCTGTCAGTCTCTCCAGCTGTGTCTCTCTGTCTGTATTCGAGAATAGATTGGTACCTTGTGGCCGACTCCAGATATGAAAACCACCGGTGTCTGCCGTTGCTGTTTCATTTGTTCCAAGTGACTGCGGTCTGGACAGATTATCTGTTAACCTTTCCTGTTGCTGGAGACGTCTTATCTTTCTTCAGTGGCATGTAGTGGAATTTATACCTCTTCATTTTCACATGAGTCAAAATTGAGTTTGGCCTTTACTTTTTCTTCTTTTCTCTTTTCTTGACAACTTTTCAATGTTATTTTAGTTTATCGCAGGACGCACATACTTATTGTCAGATAGCGTATGTAGTGTGCAGAATATGTAATGATATAATTAGCCACCAGATGGTGTCAGTGCTCCACTCAGGATAGGTGTTGGCGCATGAGGTGGAGAACCCCAACTGATAAAAATGGAGGCTGCAGTAGTTCCACAGGGAGGGACTGGATCCAGGTATACTGTATGTTGTGTATTTAAAGCAGATTGAATGTAATTGCCTGGACTTGTGTGTGTTTGTATTTGAATGTCAATTTGTCAGTGTGAAACTGATCTTTCTTGTGCAACAGTTCTGTACAAGTCATTCTGTACCACTGGGTGGCTTGGAAAGTGTGCATGATTGTATGAGTGGTTTTGAGGAATGGGGATATGGAACAGCTGTTGAAATGCTTTGTACAGTAATTGCAGTGTGTGTGTGTGTGTGTGTGTGTGTGTGTGTGTGTGTGTGTGTGTGTGTGTGTGTGTGTGTGTGTGTGTATCCGCATGCATGCGTGTGATGTATGGTGTCATCACTTGGGCTGTGTTGTGGTAGACTTTCGGCTCCACACACCAGGCAAGTCTGTAATTACTCAAGCCAACGCTCATACACACTGTAAGCTTGTAGAGTCTGTGGTCCCCCCCCCCCCCCCCCCCCCCCTACTCTCTCTCTCTCTCTCTCTCTCTCTCTCTCTCTCTCTCTCTCTCTCTCTCTCTCTCTTTCTTTCTTTACCCTAACTGGCTCCTTCTTTCTCTCTGCTAAAGTCTTCCTCTGTGATTCCCAGTGTGGTCCCAGTTCTGGTTTGGCCATGAGATCTGTCTCCTGTGTTTTGGAATGTGTCGGTGCCTTTAGCCAATTTACCCTCATGCTCACGCTTAACTGGCAACACACACACACACACACACACACACACACACACACACACACACACACACACATTTCATAATGTATTTGCTCCTCTGGCCAACTTGACCCAGCCAACAAACCAATTATATATGACTGTTTAGATACACACATTTTAAACAGTGAGCTAACGCATACCAGATAGGTTTTGAAATTGTCCTGTCAGCAGTACACAATTCCCCCTGAGTCTCTCTTCCCACTACACAATAACATCCAAACTGTTATATGTACATCTGAGATGTACATATAACAGTTTTATCATTGATCAAGCCAGTAGGATAATGTGTGTGTGTGTGTTTGTGTGTGTGTGTGTGTGAGAGAGAGAGAGAGAGAGAGAGAGAGGGTTCCTATGTAGTTACTGCCAGCAGCCATCAGAGGACAAGAGGCTAAGCGACATCTCTAACCAGTTTGAGAGCCTCCCTATCTCTGTTCACACAGACTGGGTTTCTGGGCACACACACACACACACACACACACACACACACACACACACGCACACACGCGCACACACACACACGCACGCACGCACGCACACACACACACACACACACGCTTATGCATTCTGTTCATGTACTGTATATTCCCTTTTTACTGTTTCTCTTGCTCTCTCTCTCTCTCTTTCACACACACACACACACACACACACACACACACACACACACACACACACACACACACACACACACACAGATTCCCTCTCCCAGCGTGGCTAAACTAGATTAGTGTGTATAAAGGCTCATAATCCTTGCTGCCTCCACAGCTGGCAGAGAGGAGCCTGTCCTCCAAATTAGGTTGGCCTCTCTGGGTGATGAGTGGCTGCCAGCAACAAGGGTCCACTTTATTTGTGTGTGTGTGTGTGTGTGTGTGTGTGTGTGTGTGTGTGTGTGTGTGTGTGTGTGTGTGTGTGTGTGTGTGTGTGTATTTTTGCATTCGTGCATTAGCTGTGAAGCACACGTCTCCAGCTGCTGTGTCACTTGTCCTCACGTAGACATCCATCCAAAGAAAGAACAAAGGAAGATGGCACTATGAAACCAGTGGCACAGCGTTTGGTTAACACAGCGTTGTACCTTACATTGCTGTAAGGTGTTTGCAATGGTCATGATAACGGTACAGATTGTAGAACCTAGACTCAGTGTGTATGACTCCATTGGTTAATAGAAAGTTTTTTGAAACCTCAATTTCGGTAGGCCTGTTGTTTACTGCAGCCTGGACCAGATACTGCAGCCAGAAATTGTGATTGTGAGAAGCTTAGATGACTGTCAAGGTAGAAAAAAATGCACTTTAGTTTAGTCCTTCATAATGTACCTCCTCAAAGCAAAAAGTATCACTGTAAAGCATTGATTCCACTTTCCTGTAAAACGGAGTTGTTTTGTGTCTTAAGAGCACTTCTCGTTTTCATTTTTGTACGAGCATGATCTCATGGCCAGCACGTTTCTACATCCCACAGGTACATCTGTTGTACATAACTACAAGGGCCCCCTCTTTAGTCTGATTATTGTAGTATTCATTGCCCATGGTCCTTTGGGTTTACTGATTTTTAAGTTATGTCTTCTTTGCTTCTATGTAGAGCACTTTGTGAACTTTGTTTTTAAAGGTGCTATATAAATAAAGTTATTATTATTATTATTATTATTATTATTATTATTATTATTATTATTATTATTATCTCTTTCACTGTACTAACCACATTTGTACCAGTGCCCGCTATACAAATTCTTCTGGACTTGGCAAATAAAGTCAAGCTAATAGTGAATCATATTCATTACTGCCGAGGTATAAATTATCCTGATTACTATCCTTATTATTTTTTTTATTACACTTACAGATCTCTGTTGGCTTATCCAGCCCCATTCTTTATGATGTTGTGAATGTTGTCCTTCTGTTCCCCTCTGTGGTGCTTATCATCATGATTCAGCAGGCTGACTGTTGCACCAAGGCTGTATTAGCTATGGGGCAGCACTCTTTGGGGTCTTTAGTGTGCTAATAGAGAAGGGCCCATAGGGAAGCACAGTAATTGGTCTTTATTTATGCTGAGTGAAGGCTATGATTAACTAATATCACCCCTGAGTGTAAATACACACACACATTAACACACATGCGGCACACACAAATGCTTTTGCAGTTACCACGCACATGTACAGATCCCCTTATATAGCGTGTGTGGTAGTGAGATGGAGTGGAGAATTGAGTATTGAGCTAATCCCTGGTGGCAGGCTGGAAGCTCTGTAAAGCCACTGACAGGCAGTAAAAAAAAAAAAAAGGCATATTGTAGTTCACTTTCAGTACCACAGTGACTTGCTAGAGGTGATGTAATGTTACCAAGATAGTTTTTTAATGATTTTGTAACAGCTCACAGTGTGTCAAATATCCATTAGTTCCTCCATGCTGTGTCTATATGAGAATGCAAATTACACTGTTTTGCTCACAATGCAAAGGGTCCATAGCATGACAGTGCGAAAGCAAGGGTGTGTGTATGTGTGTGTGTGTGTGTGTGTGAGTGTGTGAATGTGTGTGCATATGTATTGTTTGTCTTTCTTTGCCCCTGCTAATTAGCTGAGGGCAATAAGGCCTCGCTTTGTCTTTCGTAGAGACAGACGGCGAGCGGGGAAAGTGGTTGTGCTGCAGCCTACTAAACTTACACACAAAGGCAGTACGTGTCATCCACGTTCCACATTGTGTGTGTGTGTGTGTGTGTGTGTGTGTGTGTGTGTGTGTGTGTGTGTGTGTGTGTGCGTGCGTGCGTGCGTGCATGCTTATGTTTTTGTCAAATCCCCACAACAATGGTGTTCTCATGTGTTTACTCTTAGAGTAGAAACTGAACACTGGGCTGTAATCAGAGCTGCAGTGAGAGGATCACAACAACAGTGTTACCTCATTATGGCTCCAGCGGATCACCTTTACCTCCTGTGTGTGTGTGTGTGTGTGTGTGATTATGGTTCCCCCCCTGGTAGCCTTACAGGCAGCAGTGGTACATGTGGGTGCAGGCAAAGCGTGTGTGTGTGTGTGTGTGTGTGTGTGTGTGTGTGTGTGTGTGTGTGTGTGTGTGTGTGTGTGTGTGTGTGTGTGCTTACATTGTGTGTGTAATATAAAGAGCTTTGTTTGCAATTTTTTTTGGCTAAAATGAATGTGTGGCTCTGAAAGGCTTGGTCACTGACATGACAAGAACTTCCAAGTCCTTCAAAGCACAGAGACATTTGTATGATTATGCGTACTTGGACGCTGGGGCTCAACAATGTGAGCATATTCAAATTCTTGCATGCAACAGTGTGAATGTGTAAATTATTAAATGTAATAGTAGCACTATGAAGTAATTGATTGAGCCATGAGAAACAGAGATAAAGAAAGGGATGTAGTTCATAAAAAAATGTCAAACTGATTATCGTGTTACCACAAGACTAATAGTCTCCAGCAGCGGTGTAAGGCTTAGGCACAGGGGTGCTTTGATAACAATAGTGCTCACAATAAGTATGCTAACACTTGTATTTACTACTGTACTGTACATATGATATCATTACTTAAGATGGCATGTTTTCATGTGAACACAAATGTTAAAAATACAACGTTCAGGGTGCACCCCTAAAACTACTCACATGATCCTAAAAGTCTTCCAGTGCATTCTTTCACAAGCTGCTGCTGCTCTCAGAAGAACATTATTTCTCAGGAATTCAAGTTAGGTACACGTCAATTTCATCTGCTCCCAACTGATTCCTATAATTGAATTAGGATAACCTGACCCCTCTCTCCCCTTCTCTCAATCTCTTCTCATTCTCTTAGTTTTGTTTTGTTTTATTATTGCATTATCTCCGCCTCCCCAACCCTCCCTCGTTGCTTTATGTGGCCCAGTAATGAGACAGTGACAGATTACCCTAAACCCTACTCTCTCTATCTCTCCTCCATCTCCCCCCTCTCATACTGAGATAGAGGCCTGCAATGAGCTTCAATTTGTGTTGATGCGAAAGTTACGTATGAAGCTTGTAAGCTCAGGTGACGGGGCTGTGATGTGGTTCATGTGGTACAGATTCTGTTTCTAATCCCATGTCAGACATTTATTGCCAATTTGTAAGAGAGCTGGCAGGTAGTCTAGAACCAGAATTAAACATCAGGGCCCAGCATCACATGGTAACCCAGGATATGACACTATCACCAATTTCCCAGTTTATTTCCTTTTTTCAGTGTATGTGAATGACATTAACCGACAGGAAGTAAACATGAACCCAAGCTGTTGCAATTCTGTTGACACAGTCCATAACAACATGTTGTGTTGTAGGGACATGGTTTGCCTTACATTGTACACCTATTAAAATAACACCATACATTACAATGTGCGTGAGTCTGGCAATTTCCTTTTTGCCCATCTCTACAATTACAAAGTCAGCTGTGGATACGGTTGCTATGACATGTTACTGAAGTAAAAGTATGTAACTAACAGCAAAATTGTAAAGCACGTTGTGTCAAAGCACTGTACTTAAATTCAACCATTTACCACGAAAACCTCCAACTTGTTCATAAGTACAGTATTTGAGTAGATGTGTGTAGTTGCATGCCACATCTGTAAATAATACATCACATTATCTGTGCAACTGAGGAGGAAAATATACTCCTAAAATCCCAATATAATTTCTGGAAACACAGGGCTCAACCTTGAACTGCTTAAACACTGTCTTTAAATTGCAAGAAGTGTTGACATTTTCCTGAAAGTGTCTCCCATCCCACATGTATTTTTTTCTATCCATCTTCTGTTTCACTCGTCCAATATGTTGAGCAGTTGTCCTTTGACTGTTGGAGTGTTTATGCACAGTATGTGTGCCGAGCCATATGAGTATGATGGTGTGTTTGTGTGTGTGTGTGTGAGCATGTGTTGGACTGTGTATTTGAGAAGAGCTTCAGTAATCCTATTGACAGAGATGCAGCTTTGCTTCAGCTCAACAGCAGCTGTCTAGTTTGGAGTGGAGGGGTCCAGTTCCCTTTAGCTGCAGGGGGGTGGGGTCGTCTTCATGTCGCTCTCACTCTCGTTGACCTGTGTCTCTGTCATTAGAGGCTTTTATACATTTCTCTGCCTTTCTGTGAAACTCGTTTTCTTCATCTTTGTATTGTTTTATAATACTTTCATGGCAGTTAGTCACCTTTGTTTGTTCAAAGTGTTTAATATGTGGTTAACACACACACACACACACACACACACACACACACACACACACACACACACACACACACACACACACACACACACATTTTGGTCTTGCAGTGGTCTGCTCCGCCTCTGGCTCAGTGCTGTCTGTGTCTCAGAGCACACATTCAGTGTCTAATCTTTCTCTATGTTTAATTTACAGCCTTGGCTGCTGCTGCCATATGCTCCTTTTGTCTCTGCCTAATAACACACTATCTGATGCACGCACGCACGCACGCACACGCACACGCACACACACACACACACACACACACACACACACACACACACACACACACACACTGCTCTGTGTAGCTTTGCCTCAACCTTCAGCATCAGAAAAAAGCAAAACAAAAACAAACATGCCAAAGAAAGCCTGCACCCAGCCCCTGTTTAGCAACACTTCTCAACCTTTCCACAAGTTTGTGTTGACACAGAGAGAGGTGTGTGTGTGTGTGTGTCTGATTATGTCTTGGTGTGTGTGTGGTGTCTGCTGTGTTGCTTTCCGGGTGTTCATGCAGGGTTGATCTGACGAGACAGAATTTGAGGTGAGAGACCTTTATACCAGCTGATATTCTTCACTCCCCCCCATCATTGTTCCATCTCCTCACTCCAATTGTGTCTTTTAGCCCTTTTCTGTTTTTGTGCAACTCATTGTTTGAAAGGTGTGGTGTTTGTGCACAGACAAATAATCTGCTGTATATCTGTGCAGGGTGACACAGAGCAGGGCTTGCTGACAGTGTGCTCATCAGCTAATGTATTGTCACTGCAAAATATAAATGGGCCGAGAGCAGCCGTGCTGTAGATGAGCACCGCCAGGCCTTTTTACCCAGTGCTGCTGTGTGAAGAGCCCCCATTCTTATTCATTTTCATGGCTCTGCAGTCCCGCTATTGACTTAAAGTGCAGTGACGCAACAGCCCACTCTGGTGCATTTGTGAAATATAATGAGCCACAGCGACAGGAATTTAAATACAGTGGAGTGGTGAGGGCAAGACATGAGAGGGCAACACAAGTGGACTGAGAGAATGCTTCCTGTTTGCTTTGCTCAGGATGAGAGTGAATTGCTGCGTTGTTCTCCGCTCACTTTGTCCCAGCCGCTGCCGTTTTTTCTTCTTTCTCTTTCACGAGCTACTTCCCTTGCTCTCCTGGCCAGTAACACATGTTTTGAAATGACGTATTCACACAGTGAGATGCTTTCAGCGAGGGTGTGTGTTTGAGAAAGACACACAGAAAGAGAGGTTGTGGTTAGCAGGGCTTTCTCTCTGGCTCCAGAGGCCCTGGCCAAGTCAGCGGTGAGGTTTGGCTCACTTCTTGCCACACTGCACACACAGGCTCGCACACACAGAGACACACATACAGTCTCTCTTTCTTTGTCCCTTATGCCTCTCTCTCTCTTTTGCACTGACCTTTCCGTATAATCTTTTTACTTTACTTACAGTGCGCCCACCCTCTTTGCTTTCCTTCCCCCCAGGAAGTAGATCACAGCTCGATTTAATGGGCTGACTGTGCCCCAGGATAAACCCTAAGTTGTTCTGCAGTGAGATTCTCTCGTTACATTTCACCTCTACAGTACCAGACTCTCGTTCTCTCTCTTTCTTTGTTCCCCACTGTTTCTCTTTCTAACTCAACACACACACACAGAAAAAAATAAACGCAGAAATAGTTCCTTCCTGTTCTTAATGAGACAAAGAGACATTTAGCAGGGAGTACAAGGAGTTAGGAGTAATTGATCTTGTTAAGCCTTTGGACACACTCTCACAACGACAGGAACAGGGGGGGAAAGATGGAGAGAGAGAGAGAGAGAGAGAGAGAGAGAAAAACAAACAGGTCAGGAGGTGTGATCATGAGATATGGCTTCTTAATGTGGTCACTGGGTAGCTATTTATATGGCCTTAAAATACATCTCACACCCCAACAGATCCAGATGGGGATCACTACCAGGTGGGCTGCAATGGAGAAAGAGAAGGGGAGTGGGGGAGTGATTGAGGAGAGAGAAGAAGGATGTGATGGGTTTGGGTGGGAGGGATTTAGATGGAGATAGCGCAGTGATGTATGAAGTCTTGTGGAGTTTGTGTGCATGCGGCTGTGTGTGGTGGGCCATTTTATGATTAGGCTGAGGTCTGCCTCTTGGGGCCTTCATATGAGCCAGCTGTGTGCATGTTAGTGTGTGAGTGTGTGCAATTATGTGTCTATGTACCAACTCCCTTGCTAAACACAACTAAGGAAGAACCTAACAACAACTATTCTGGACTGTTGACTGCAAAGAAAGCACAGCACTGTGTGTTACACATCCTGACTCTATCAGCGATAGTTTAAACTTGAGGATCTACAATGCGATGTGATCCCTGGTTCGATACCCGGCTCCGCTAGTCCATTGCGATGTGTCCTTAGGTAAGAAACTTAACCCCAAATTGTTCCCGCTGTCTGTTCCTGCGGTGTATGAATGGGTATGAATGATTAGATAGTTCTGATGGGCAGATGGCACATTGCATGGTAGCCATCAGTGTGCGAATGGGTGAATGACATGTAGTATTGAAGCGCTTTGAGTGGTTGGAAGAATAGAAAAGCGCTATACAGTCCATTTACCAAATGAGTAAAGTAAAAACGGTAGTTTGATCCAATACTGAAAAGATGTCTTTGTTTTGTGTTCTTTCTTTCAGACTCTCTGTCTCTCAGTGTGCTCTGTCATTCCCAGTGAAGCTTGTAATCCAGTAACAGTGAGAGCACGTGTCATTGTTGAGCCTTTAAAGGAAGCTGTTTTTTTATGAGCAGACATAAAAACATAAGAAGCCGGTGTTGTTTAAAAAAACATCACACTTCTTCCCAAGACAGCCTGCAGAGAAACAGAAAGAAAGGAGGGGTAGGGTGGTGAAGGTTGAGGCTGAGAGGTGGCTGAGAATGCAACAGCGCACCACGTCAAAAAGAAACAAAGCAGCTCACTTTCTCTATTCTCTCTTTCTTCATGCATTTTCTCTTCTGTAAATATAAGCACACAGACATCTCATGAATGTCTTTCATATAGGCCTATCGCACAGATAAAGCACATGCTGTACGAGCCCCAGCTTGATAGGCATCACTCTCTGCAACGCTGGTGTCAGCTTCACGGAACTGCAGATGATGTTTGCATCAACGTCTCCTCGGTTAAGGCCCAAATCTGTGATGTGGGGAGTTAATCTCAGTCATCTTCACTGACTCTGTCACGCCACTGCTAAGTATCTAAAGACAGATATGGAAAAGAACACAGGGCCATAAGGTATGAGGTCAGATGATTGCAGCAGTGTTAGTTAAATGTGTTATCTCCTTATTATCTGCACTCCGGAAGTGCTTTTGATTTGGTGATAAGCTCGAGCTTGATGCACCTCCATGGAGCAGAAGCTGGCGGTGGCAGGCGGTGAGGCCCATGGAGACAAAGTTCTGCCCAGGCCAGGGCTCTCTGACTCTCTGACTGGCCCAAGGTTTTGGAAGAGATGTGTGTGTGTGTGTTATGCTAGTAGCAGCTCATAGCCTTCAGCAGAGCCGAGGACATAGGTCTGTTAAGCTCGCCTCTTTCTAACTCCATCACCCCAGATTTTTTATTTTCAAACTTGTAGTTTTCAGCACCAACTGACATCACTTGAGGCAATTCATCAGTCTTTGTGCAGCTCCCTCTGAAGCCACAAAAGGCCTGATTTCATATATGCAGTAATACTGCACAAGACCTGTAAACAGACACTTGATATGTACAATCTGTGGAGAAGGCTGCAGGAAAGGCAGTTTTGGGCCAGCAAGCATTTCTTCACCTTCAGATGAAGAATGCAAGACTTAACCATTATGCCTTTGCCTTTGCCTTTTTTAACTTGACCATTTTTAGCATGGAAAATGTGGTGCCAGTCACTTTTGGGGGTCTAAACTTCCTCCAAATGTTTTTGAGGGCAGTGCCTTTGTTTAGTTTATTCATATACCTGCTTTAATTGGTCGGATGTTCTACATTATGTTATGCCAATTTATTTTTCAATTCTGCAGTCTATCTTAAAATATGCTCAAAAACAACAGACCAAACCAACCAAAATGTCATTTAGTGTTGATCATTGACAGACAAGGATATTGTGTGTATCATATATGGAAACTGTGAAACTGTGATCATGTGATGTCGGTGGCTGTCTATTGGTTGTCATCAATGCAATTGGCGGCGTGACACAGTGATGAGCGTTTAAGCGTTAAACATGCATGGATGCATAGCGTGTGCGCACACAGAGACGCACCTAAATCTCTCACAGCTGTTAAATATAACACACACACACACACGCACACACACACACACACACACACACACACACACACACACACACACACACACACACACACACACACACACACACACACACACACACACACATGTTGTGATAAATCCATCATGGCCTCTGTGTCCCGTTCTACCAGCTGCTCACTGCACTGCTACTACGTCTGTCTTGTTGCTAGGATACATACACACACAGGGAGCAGCTCACCCCTTGTCATTCACATTCTGTTTGTGCCCAGAGGCTGCCAAGGTGTCACTAAGTGTACACACACACATGCACCTCAACACACACACGGAACTTCATGGGGCCGTGTGTACATCCCTCGAAATCAAGAGACAAAATTGTCCACTGATGTTTCCTAAATCAGTTGTTTTTGTTCCACCAGAGGAGCATTCCTCACATGTTACTGCAAAATGTAATTTATAATACCAGTGCCCAAATGAGCTTATTAGCATTTTAATTGATTAGAAAACGTGGCAATGATGGACTTCTCTCCCTCTTGCCTGCTGTTAACTCCCTGGACAAGAGGGGGCAGGATGGAGAGCACATTAAAGTACCATGAGGGGGCGCTATCTGTCTATCTACCTCATTGTTGTGATAGTGGAGCATTACTTCCTCCTTATCAGTGAGGATACCTCGACAGTAGCTCCCTCCTCTCGTCTCTCTCTTTACCTCTCTGCTTGGCTCCCGCTCTGTTGTCTTTTTATCTCTTCCTCAGCTTGCCTCTCTGCTCATCCCCCACCCCATCTCTTCCTCCCTGCCTCCCTCTTGGTTCCTTCCCTCCCTTTTCTTTTCATCCTTACCTGCCTCTCCCTTTACCTCCTCCCTCATCTCCTTCTCAATACACTACCTGTCTCTCTTCTCGTCCCTTACATCGCTGCCAATTTGTCGCCTTCCCTTCCTCTCCGCTCTCAATTTTGCCCTCCCATCTCGCCTTCCCGCAGCAACAGCAGATGAAATTCCCCTTTAGAGAGCCTCCCTTCCCTGTCTCCCTTTATCTCTCTCTCCCTCCCTCTCTGACTCCCTCCCTCCCTCCCCCGCTCCATGCATTCATCATTCTTGCCCCTCAGGGCTTTGTTCTGCCTTAATCAGGAGCTTAAATGTTGCATTCTCACCCAGACAATGCCTGCCATTCAGGCTGGGCCTGTGTACATAGGTGTGCCCTGTAAGTGCGCCAACGGGCATGACATGCCAGCCTCTCTGCGGTAGTGGTGATCAGCCAT
>JBAMJR010000137.1:887500-922500 GCA_038501785.1 Myoxocephalus aenaeus
TAGTCAACTGTGCAAGTGTTTTATTTTGGGAGAAAGCAGGTTGAGCAATATGCTACATGATGAGTTTTGCTAATGTTGTACATTTTGTAGCTGTAGGTTTACTACTTCTGGATATGTTTCTGTTCAGTACACTTTTAAAAGTTCTTGATACTTTTACAAGTATCAGCTTGTATTGAAAATGGAACTGGATAAAGATGGCTGAAAGGATAGTTGGTGCATGTGTGCACCTCTGTATGCATAATCTATTTTGTGTGTCTATTGTGTTGTTGTGTCTATCCATCAGATCAGACTCAGTGCGAGGATTGATTCTGTGCGGCTTCCTGTCCTTCTGCCCTTGACTGACCCAAGCCTGACCTGTGTTTGGGCCCTGGGCATCCTCATGGCTACTGTATGGGCTTGCGTGTGTGTATGTGTGTGCATGTGTGGCCAGCACAGGGTGGTGGGGTGTAATTTGAGCCCCAGGCTAGGACAGGACTGCTGCAGAGTTCATCCAGGCAGAAAAAAAACAAGACATGGGAGCCGCAGGGTGGGCAGAGACAGAGAGGGCAGGACGGCTGAAAGAGTAAGAAGAGGGAAGGTTGGAGAGAGAGAGTAATGGACAAAAAGTAGTGAGGCTCTTTTTAACTCGGCCTCCCTGAAAGAGAGATGTCAGTCTGTGTCAGTTCGCTCCACTAACCAGCCTGTAGAAGGAGAAACGGATCTCTCCCTCCCTCTCTCGCACACGTTCTTCCTATCTCCCTCCCTCCCTCCCACACCATTTCTATCTACTTTCCTCTCTCATATCTTTTGGTGATAGCTTTTTCTGCCTGAGTTGAGAGAAGCAGAAACACTCCACAGCTCAGGGGAAAACAGCAAGACTAAGTAAAAGACCAAGCAGTGAACCAGTCATCTCTAAAAGGCAGGCAGTGTATAGTGCAGGTCTTCTCCTGATCACACTTCGGTTGAATGAGAACGGGCTGCTCCAAATGCTGTAGAGTAAGGCCCTTAAGGCGGGGCACGCTGCCGGCTCTGCTGCAGCGTTTCCCTCAGTGTTTTGAGGAGGGCAGCACACAACTCTTCAAACACAGAAGGGATCAAATCTTCAAATCCCCTGGAAATGTCAACCACGTTTGAAGAAATGTCAGTAGAGCTGAGAACACACGCAAACACACATCGGCCCGAGCCTGCGCACACACAGGCACTCGCACTCAACACCATGCTAAGAAAGGCAAAACGTGATATAGGGCAGTCACGTCCTGTGGGAGAAATCAGCTTCATCTCCTTCATTTTGCCAAATCTCAAGAGAGAATCATTGTATGCCTCTGGAGGTATTTTCCCCCGATAATGTTAAAGTTATAATCTGTGGCATTTTCACATGAATGAATATGCCATGAAATTATGTAAAACTATAGGTATTCAACTGGTAATGCCAGTGCAGTGAATGCAGAACAGCAGCTAGACATGCATGGCATCAGAGGAAAATGAGGAATAATTACATGATTTATTGCATGAAGGTCTTTCAAAAGTCTGACTTCATCTTATTCTACCATTCAGCTCGTTAAAATTGTAATTTCCTGTCGTAAACAATTAATCAATTCCTTTCTCTCTCCATAGTTCCCGTAACAAAAATTATATGCAACACTTTGTGATAACATAATTATTTAATATCAAAACTAATATGTAGATCCTTAGTCGTCTCAGGTGATCTAATCTGCAGCCACTGACATCCTCTGTTCCTATTGATCTATCCTCACCCCCGCTGACTAACTTATCGACATCCTCAAGTGTATTTCCTGTCTAGACTGTCAGCAGTGTTTATGGATGGCCCCGGTCCCTGGTGACACATGCGCGGACACACACACGTGCACACCTCCTCAGCTTATCGATGTATTATTTTGCTTCTGACTCCGTCCTCCTTCTTAATGAATCCGGTAGGTGTTGAACTGCAGATGTTGTGCAGGGCTCAAGTATCGACGGACATAGACGTGATGAAAGAGCTTGTCCCTGGAGAGGCCTGGGTTAGGTCACTGTGTGTGTGTGTGTGTGTGTGTGTGTGTTTGTTAGAGGGTGCATGTGTTTCTGGGTGATGTGCATGTGTATCGCCCCATCACTCCTTGTGTGTCACTACTAGGAACTCATATCCAGTCCAGAGGCGGGTGCATGTGTGCAAGACGGTGTCAGCACTGCTTCGAGAGGTTGATAGGTGAGACGTGGGTTGAGACAGGCAGATAACTAGAGAGGTTGCAACTGTCTTGATTGACAAGCCTCTCTCTCGAACACACTCAGATACACACACCAGCAGTCACACTTTTCCATGCGCCCGTAGGCTCTCCGGACTCTCTGTTTATCTGCAGCTGCACATCAAGATCTGCACTTAGCTGCTAATATCTTGTGATCCTTTGGGGGCATACGATCCTCCTCCGTGCTGTGTGATTTCAGCTGGCAGGCTCTCCCCGTGTCCTGCAACATCATCCATTACCAACTTCCTCCTTACCGATTAGAGGAGATAAGGCTGATCTGTGGAATTAACCTCAATTAGTACTACCTCTCTAGATCCTTACCATTTCACCTCCTGACTCCTGCGCTCTTACATGTCCCTGCTCTATTCCTGCTGTATTCAAAGGCCATATATGAAGTATGATAATAAACTCAGATACAGTTTAAATTGATGTAATAATATTGCTATATTTTAGTATTATTCAGTCACGCTGTAGCATTGAAGAACTTTAAATGTATGGCCGTCATCAGGTTAATATTTCCAATACTTTGGCTATAACCAAATACCTGCAAACATGATCATTACAATGAGCTTCAGCTGTACTTTGGGTGTATTGCTATATAGCAAATGTCAGCATGATAACATTAGCTGCACTAATGATGAACATGGCAAACATTACTAGCTTAACATCATTAACATTATCACTGAGAATGTTAGCATTCAGCTCAACCCATTGCTGTGTCTATGTACATCTGTTTTAAACTTCTAATCTTATTAAGTTCATAACTATCTGATGGTTGTGTCCACAGTAACAATATTATGTTGCAAAACATACTGTAAGTAATCGTCCCCCTCCCTAATTATATGGACATAGATGAGTCATTTGGGAGCAATAATGGCAACAGCTAAATGCATACCATCAAGGGTTGGCAACCCATCTTGTTCTTTAAGGCCAGTGTGTTGAGTCTTACTTTCCACCATCTGTTTTGATGATGAGAGAAGCATCAATATCTCAGTGATTAGGTCGGAAAGGCTCATTGCCCTGACCTAAAAGAGCAGCTCAGACACTTTCCTCTCTTTATCCTTTCTTTCACAGTTTAATGTTCCGTGTGGGGAATTCATAAACAAGCCCCTCATGTGTGCACTTTAACTCAAACAAAGAGAGAAAGAGTTTGAAAAAAGACATCACAAAGTTTGAAACCGACGAGAGCAGAAAAGGTTAGAACCTGTAGGCATGTTTGTTGTGTATATTTGCGAGAGTAGAGGTAATCCCCAGGCTCAGACATGACTATTTACCTCCAAGTTTTTTTTTTTGCTTCGGGTTACAGACTGGGGAGGCACACCCAACACGTCTCACAAGGAGGTTAAGATAAGTAGAGAAACTCGACAAAGCAAAGAATTGAATATCCCCAGTCTCTGGTAACACATACACAAATACACTCAAATGAGAACTCCAACACTTCAGTGGCATAGCCATTAACGTGAGTGCGTGGGAGAGATGGATCGTTAGCTTGAACAAAGGGTGAGTATATTGTTAAGTGAGGTGTGTTTAAATGTTTTTTAACTGTGGCTATTTGGGCTTGAAGAGAGTGCAGGTGGGCAGGTCTGAGAGAGGCAGTTTCAAAGAAAAGAAAAAAACACTGACCAGCAGGTGGATTATCGGCCAACAGACAAAACAAGTTTTTGTGTAATAGCTTATATTTTAGTTTTGCCCACTGGAGGAAGCACCGGTACACCTTGATGCTCACACACCTGCATGTGTGAGTGTGCGCACACAGACACGCATAGGCACTCACAAGAACACTAAAAAAGAAGGAAAAAAAGCACTAACTACTTCCCCCCTGGCTCCTCATGAGAAGTCATTAGGAATGTGTCTGTGTGTTTTATTTTTAGCAGTGTGTGTTTAGGAGGGGTTGTGGAGTCTCGTCAGTCTTCAGGGCCCTCCTCTGCTCTGTCGCTCTGTGTCTCTGTCTCCAGCTGAGAGCTATGTATATTTCATCAGCCCAGGGTGCCTTTTTGTCTTAAGATGCGCTGCACCTCCCCTGCCTGTCTCCCTGCTGCTCTTCAATGGAGGGAGCCATCACTGCCTCTTTTAAACTCTCTCGCGGTTCTCTCTCTCTCTCTCTCTCTCTCTCTCTCTCTCTCTCTCTCTCTCTCTCTCTCAACACTGACAGGCACCCTCTGCTTCTCCCTCTGCTTTTCATGGTCAGCTTGTCTCTCTCCTGAAGGCTCATCCCTCTTTCCTCTTTCAGCTGTGGAGAGGAGCAGAGTAGAACACATCCAAAGAGACTTGGGCTGTCAGGAAAACTCTTTCTCTCTCTCCGTCTCTCTCTGTCTTTGATTCTGTCCCTTCCGTCTGTCTGTTGTATGGCTCTGTCACTTCAGGGAAGGGACAATTCTTCACCCAGCACTGCATCCCCTTTAGTTGTTGTCTTTTTATAGCAGAAATCATATCTGCTGTGACAGCAGCTAAAAATTGTTGCAGCAGTTAATTGCTATATTTGCACCATCATTTTTTTAATGTTTATGTTTTAATATGATCTCAGTATTTCTGTTGCACACTAATAATGGTGGGATATTTTTTTGCTCTATAAAATTGTCATGGCACCCCTTAGTATATGTGTGTAGCAGAATCAGAATATGTAACTAGTCTAGTAGACTTATGTTGAAGTCACTCATTGATCCAATTTTAAATCAAAAGCTCCAACTCTCTCTTACATAAGGACTTTGTACTACCAAAAGTATTCCTTTGTCGCTTGTACGTTAATTATGTCTTTATATCTTTCAGGCGTGTACTGTGATTGAGATTGCGGCTGGAGCCAGTAAAGAGATGGACTCGGGGCCTTCGCAGCCTGCAGGTGACCACACTCCTTCTCACCCGGCGGCCTTGGAGCCAGAGAAAGCTGACAGAGCTGACCGCCCACTTTCCAGTGAGTGTCCCTAATGCCAGATCTACAATGTTTTTATGTTTTATAAGCTTTATCTTGTATGAGCCATTTGTCTACACTACTCTCCTCTGTCTTCATCCTTCTTGTACCTCTTTTATATTACAGTCTCTTCAATTCAATGCATTCTGGTTCTGGTTCCCTGGAAATCCTGTTTATAGGATGTGATTGTAGAGTCGATAGCATGTCTTAATCTCATCATTCTGTGTGGCCAGAACTGTGAGAGAGATCTTCACTCAGAACATGCAGTAGTAAATGCGTTGGTTGAGACTTCATCATTCAACTACTAGGAACAAGCCATATCCTCTGAAGATAGATCTCTTCATTGAATGGGCATCTTATCTCTGCTTCCTTTTTCCTGTGTGAGGTGTCCTCCCGCCTGACCCTGTTGGGTTGCAACACAGGACGCAGTGTGCCCACTGCAGTGAATGAGATTAGGACCGAGGCAGCTCTTACAGTCATTGAAAAGTAAAAAGAGTTCTTCTATTCAGGCTTGTTATGTCATGTGTTCTAACACTTCATCCTCTTCAACCACACTCCTCCACCACCATTATATTAGATCTACCTACAATAGCCCGAACTGGATCAACTCTTTGTTTTCCATCTTTTGTCATTACAACAGTCAACATGCTGCTGTGTGAACCAGATGGCGATATGAACGATTTCCCTGCAATTTGTTTTGCAAATGTGCAGGAGATTTGGTCCCTTAACCTCTTTTCAATACGTTGTTGTTTAACTGAAGCTGCTTTTAATGGTCAACAATGCAAAACCAACCTGCCCACAAAACACACACACAAAGGCTCTGAACCCTACATTCGTCAATGTTTACACACAAGTGCACATGCTCACACTCATGTCTCACTCTTTTTTTCTTCTGTTGTTAATCTGAGGTTCCACTTTGGGAACCAAGGATCAGGATAGTGTTCGTCGAGACAGATGAATAAGCAATTTGCAAGATGCAAGATGCAGGATGCGTTGGAAGATGGCATGATGAAGCAGGGGCAGACATACAAAATAAGTGACATGCGAGTGTGTGTGTGTGTGTGTGTGTGTGTGTGTGCGTGCGTGCGTGCGTGCGTGCGTGCGTGCGTGCGTGCGTGCGTGCGTGCGTGTGTGTGTGTGCCCCAAGGGAGGCCATCATGACAGTGGGTTTTGGAGCTCAGTGCGTTTATGTAAAGAGTGCTGCTGTCTCCTCTTATCAGTGAAGCTGGACTGCCTTTCAACTGGGTATCTATTACTATTCTTCCTCTCTTTTTTGTTTGTTTTGTTTACACTTATAGATGCAGGAGTTATGTAAATCTCATTTTCTTAACCCTCCGCCCTCCGTTTTGTACTCTTATCTCCTTCTGCTCTATCTTTCTCTCTTGCTTGCCACATCTCTCCTGCTCACGCCACTCTCTCTCTCTCTCTCTCTCTTTTCTCTCAGGCTATTTCTGTTCAGCCACGAGGGCCCCTCTGTCGTTTACAGAAACGCATCTCAAGCTCTCTCTCGAACTGAACCGACACACACACATACAGGCACACCAGCTCAACCACAACTCTCAAAGGCACCTGGTTAAACAGTCATGACAAAACAGGGCCACCGCACACCCACTGACACACATACACGCAGAAGGCTGAACGTTCCTCCCAGTGGTCCAGTGTGGGTTGAGAGCGGGTTTTCATGAGTTATTTAAGTGCCCTCCATCATGCGTGGTGCGCTGCGGCTCACACTGACATGACACGGCCCATTTCCTCCGTTCAGGCTAGAAACCTGACACAAGACACGCTTGCGGTTTTCACACAGAATAGATAGAGGTGTACAATCCATCATGATCTTAACACTGTCGGGTTTAAATCATTAAATGGGCCCCAATACAACAATGTGAAGCAGGGAGAGACTTAGGATTTTAGACAAGTGATGTTAAACAGTCCTTCTGTCCACTGCAGTCTGGGTTTTAATTGTGCTTGTATGAATATTTAGTGGCTTAATGGTCACAGCGCTAATGTAAATGTTTGCTTTGACCAGTGGCATAAGGGAAAGGGAGGCAGTGGGCTTTCACTTCGCATTGTGGTGTTGAAGAATTGATGTATTTAAGTTAAAGATATTTCCATATATATGGAGACAAGAGCTCCCATTTTTCATTTAAAATGTTCAGACATGTTACGGCCCGTCAAGGCCCTGTCAGACAGGAAACAGACTGGTGTGGGGAGGATGTGACATCTGGGCTGACCACAATGTGCTTCAGGCCTGTGGACCTGTGAACACATTTGCTGAACACTTTATATACATCAGCAGTCACTCAGGCTCGAAACACCACACAGTTATTACATCACTATTAGTAGTAAAGGAACAAGGAAAACCTCCCTGCTATACTGGCCGCATAGACATATATTATAGGGAGGGGGAGACAGGACTAATGTGAAGAGTAAACTATATGGGAATGAAATGTGAACCATTGTGCTCCTATTTGTCTGCACTGTTAAAGCAGCTACTATTCTTGTCTCTTATGTGAATTTAGCCTTTTTCAACATTTATTCAGTTTCTTTCTACTGCTTGAACACAGCATTCTCTCCTCAATCTTGTCACACTGAGCAAATGCCTTTAGAGATATGCATGTTAATGTTTGAATGTACATAATGTGTGTGTCATAGAATTACACATGGTGATGATGTGATTGTCATGCGATAGACTGTGAGTGTGTTTTGATTGCAATAGCGCAGCTGGACTTGGCAGACTTGGCAGTCTAGTGTGCTTGGCTGCTGGCCAGTTCAATACAATTACAATTAGCCCCTGTGGGAGCATGGAGCACGACTGAAGATGGGGTGTGGGTGCTGGTTGTGGCACAAGGAGGGGGTGGTTCACAGTATCTGGCAACCCGCCTTTGCTTGGAAGAAGGATCAATATTTGAGCGGTTGCTTCAGCCGCTGTAGTTAACATTTCACATTAAGAGTCTTGCATGGAGAACACAGCAGTGAGGTTCAATCCATAAACTGACACGTTACAATAGCACATACACTGCACACACACATACACTGCACACACACACACACACACACACACACACACACACACACACACACACACACACACACACACACACACACACACACACACACACACACACACACACACACACACACACAGGAGGAAAAGCTCATTAAAGGAGGAACACTCCGTCCATGAGACGGGGATTACAGCCGCCCATCCTTGTATCTCTTGTCCAGAGAACAGAGCAGCAGGTGGAGCCGTGCACAAAAAGAATAGAGACGAGGGATGACAGGAGCAGTGTGCTGGGGGGTGGGTAAGGAAGGTATGGGGAGGATGGTGAGAGGAGGACAAGGACACTGAATGGAGAGATGACAAGGGATGTGTTTGGAGAGAGAGATCAGAGGGTGACAGAGGAGGCATGGAGAGGAATGCCGCTGCTTGCCCCCTTCCCCCAAGTCCCTCTCTTTTCTTCTTTTCTTTTGTCTCCCTCAGTAGGGATGACAGGAGGGTGGGCTAACTTCGAATGGCAATGACAAGCTTGCCACCGCTCCCATGAAGCACAGCAGATGGAAGTGTGTGTGTGTGTGTGTGTGTGTGTGTGTGTGTGTGTGTGTGTGTGTGTGTGTGTGTGTGTGTGAGTGTACGTGCGATTAAAATGCCACTGGAGACCAGGGTATACAGAGTCTCTTGGCAGCGCCACGCTTGGCAGAGCGCCACCTCACTGACCTCTTTTTCCAGCCCAGAAGAGTGGGCGTTGAGGTGTATGTGTGTGTTAAGTGAGGGGAGTTGGTCTCAACAAACAAATATTAATTCACAGCGTTCCCATTGTCTGTTCCATTATGTTCTTCCTTCAGGGGGCAAGCGAGCTGGATGGCCTGTGTGGTTGTTTGTTCATCCATCTATTTGAGTAAGTCAGTAATGTAATGATCACAGGATTTTTGAGAAACAGAGCTCTGTTCAGCAGTGTGGCGCCAGTCCTGGCGGGCATGGGGGAATTAGTCAGGAGACAGTGGGTTTGGCACTGTGCCTTGGTTATTAGCCACTCACAGGGTGGGCACGGGGGTTGTGCCCCGACTCAATCACTCACTGTGTTTGCATGTGTGTGCTTAATGTGTTTGTTTCTGTGCGTGTGTGTTTGTGCGTGTCTACCATTTGAGTCAGGATTCTCCTCTGGTCACACTGACCTTATTGTGCAATCACTTCTGGCTGATTTGTACCCTTTCCAGCACATTCCTTTCTCCGAAAAGGCTGAGAAACAGGCCGTTAACCCTCTCTCTCCCCTCGCTCTCTCTCCTACTCTCTCTCTCGTCTTCCCTCCGGATGGGTTTGATTTAGTGAGTGTGGTTTTCCATCTTGAGTCTGGGAGCCAGAGAGAGTAGACTTAGGGAGAGACCTATGGATTCACAGCCAGCGGAGCACGTCATTACTTGGCCATAGCTCATCAGCAGATACATCAGCAGGCTGGAGGGCTAATAGATGCGAGCTGTCCCCGTTCAGGAAGTAATAAACCTCTCTTCATTTCATCCCCTTAATTATTTCCTTCTCACGAGTTGCATGAATTGCGCTAAATGATAACAGCAAAGAGCAACTGAGAGTGTGTTATGTTATTCAAGGTTGAATATTTGCTGGCATTATACAGTACATATAATACAACTCAACTTTGTGTGACTTTAACCAAATAATTCCTCTTTGGTTTTATTCAGGCCTTGGTGAGGCCCCCTGATGTGAGGTTAATGCTCACTGTAGAGCAGCGAGGTCAGGTTACAGACATGTTTAAGCAGTAGCCCTGAAAAAAATGACCACTTAGCGAAAGACCTACAGACTGACCTTTGACCTCACAAAGAAAACAGGTGTTCAAGCAGGATTACGCCTGACTGCCTGCACACTCACAGATGTTTGTATCGGTCTTTTTTAATTTACAGCAGACAATGTAATACAGCAAACCACAGCCTCTACTATAGAGGGGAGCCAATCCATATTTTGGTTCCATATTCTACATTAAAGCAGGGTTTTATCAGTACCATTAGCTTAACAAACAAGGATGAATATTTGAAATACTCCTTTCCTTTTGTTTTACCTTGTGCTTGTGTTGTGTTTTTTGTCTTCTCCTTCCTCACTCCTTAATATGTCTTCATATCACCTTCCAATCTGCAAACCCATGACTACAATTATCCCTTTTTCCCACCCAGCCTCCCTGTCTCCTCCTCCACCCTCTCTCCCTCCTTCTTTTTTGCTCGTCGATCCCTCTCTCCTTCCCGCCTTCTCAAACTATCCTCCACTGTCAGGCGACTTGGCTTAGGCTAAGTGCTTTTTGCTGTCTCTGCAGGTGGGACTGTAATAAAGCTTGTCAGTGGAAGGCATGGGTCGCACTGTCACATACTCTTTGCCTCCCCTCTGTTAACTCCCTCCACTCTCCCCTTCAAACCCCCCCCATCACTGCCTGCCCTCCCTCCCCCCATCGCTCTCCTCCAAGATCTTCTGCTTTTATTTTTCCTCTCTCATTTGTCTGCCTTTTCTTCCCCATTTCGTCTCGCTCTCACCCAAAACTGTGCTCCTTGACTTGTCTCTCATCGCTCTCTCTCTCTATCTGGTTTCCTTGCCAACGGCATTTTTAGGAACATGATGATGAAGAGCAGCAACAGGAGACTCCCCTCTCAACATAACAACCACACACACAACCACAGACACACACATAATCCATGTAAATGACTCCAGGTGAGGTTGTATTGTTTGCCCAGCTGCTCCTGCTAACCAGCCTCTCCTGTTCCACCAGCAGGCTGCATGGAAATCAGCTTCCTCTACGCAAAACAGTTCTCTGTTCCTCCTTGTCTTTTTGTGTGTGCTCACAATAAATGTGCGTCTATGTTTGTGTAGATGTGTGTGCTTGTCACTGCACGTAACACTCAAAGAGCAAATCTAAATGTTGGAGCTTGTACACTTCTTGCAATCATGTTTTTCAGACTCATTTAAACCCATTTCTTATTCCTGGCGTGTGTGTGTGTGTGTGTGTGTGTGTGTGTGTGTGTGTGTGTGTGTGCACGTTCACAGCTTCTAATTGATTTAGCTTACACAGTATCTTACTGTTCTAGCCACAGGATGGCAATACTGAGCCCCTTCTTTAAAGGAATCCTTCTTTACCTCCTACAAGCCACTGTTCATTCACACACTCAGACCAACGCACACGTACACACACGTTCACAGACGTACACACACAGCCCTCTTTAGTTTGAGTTAGCCCAGGCTTGTATAAGGTGCAGTGAATAATTTAGTCCTGGCCGTGTTAATGGCTGACAGCGAACATGGCCTTTCTACTCTGCTTTAGGCCCATTTCTAGTGCATTCACTTTCACTCTCACTCTTTCTTTGTCATTCTTTTGTCTTTTTCTTTTTTTTTTAATGTTTTCTATTAATGGTATTCTGGTGGTAAAGTCTAGACGTAACTGTGTTTCTAATCCTGATTCTATTACAAAAAAAAAGAAATGAAACAGTTTCATTGCCAAGTACGATACACATACAATGAATTTGGCTTACTGATTGCGTGACAATAAACATAATAGTAAGAGACAACATTTAAAAAGAGAAAATCTGAACATATACATCTGTAGACGGGGATTACAGTACATATTTATGTTTTTTATAAATGTATCATTTACCAACATTTTCTGTTGGTTTAACATCTATGAAAATGTTAATAACATTGAGAAATTAAGCCTGCAGGAGCACAAGGCTGCACTAGGCTTTAGAGCCACACCGAATTACGTTCACCTCTTTTCTTATTGACATTTTCTTTCAAGCAACTTGGTGCAAATATTACAAGTTGCAGTAATGTATATTGATTTATCCTGTCCAAGCTACTCTGTTACTAATAGATTTCCAATAAACTGACAGAAATATGTCTTTAAATGACATCTTTTAGCTTCCCACCTTATTATTACTGCTTCCGAGGACCAACCATCATCGAAAGCAAAATCATTTTACAGATCTTTTTATTTTGCAAGATGAAATATTTTTTTTGTTTTGTTTGGCAAAATGTAGGAAGTGTTAATTAACACTTACGTTACTTGTTTTTTTATATTGTCTTTAATAATATAAATTACTCTCCCATGATAATTGTATTGACAGGTAATTAATTACAAGCACTGAGCACTGTTAACTGTAAATTCTGTGACATTTTTTATCTTACTTGCTGATCTTCATTCACCTACATTTTCCTGTTCTCATATATTTTACTTCCTCTGCGGTCCGCTTTTCTGCTTTTCACCTCATCTTCTCATTCCCCATCCTTCCATCCTCGTTCTCTACATAAACTGATGAGCAGATCTGTGTGTGTGTGTGTGTGTGTGTGTGTGTGTGTGTGTGTGTGTGTGTGTGTGTGTGTGTGTGTGTGTGTGTGTGTGGGGGGGGGTGTGTGTGTGTGTGTGTTTCTGTCTAGGCCCAGTCAAGCACTATTAATGTTACGATTGCCCCACTGGGCTTCAGCTCTCTGTGTGTATGACGTGGGTGAAGAATAATATGACCCTTACACTAATGCAATCACATACACTAAACAAATTATAGCTCCCTCCCTCTCTGTCTCTCTCCCTTAACTTCTCTCGATCTCAATTCAACCATGACGATGTTACATGTGGTGTACGTGGTTTTCAGCTTGTACAGCCTATGAGTGTTTTCGTAAGCCGGGCTTCGCTCCATTTTTCTCTCTGATACGATCAGTATGACTGTGTTTGGGGCAGTAGGAGCCATGGAGCCTGGCTAGCAGGCTGCAGCAGCACTGGGGTCTGGCCAGGCTCAGGCAGGCTTGGGAGGGATTGAGAGTGACGTGTCCGGGGTGAGAGACCCCATAGTTGGGACTCCCAACCAGCTTCTCTCGCTCCAGTCTGGCTGATAGAGTCCAGCTGGGCGTGGAGAGGAGGTGCTCCATCTATCTCCTGGCCCTCTCACTCCTCTCCTCTCTTGAGCATCTGTCTGTCACATCAAAGTGCTCATCTTAACCATCTTTTTTCTTTTCTTTTTTACCTCTGCTGTTCTCAACAATTCCTATAGCTACATTTCATCCGTTTGTTTCATTCATTTTCTCAGCCCCAACCCCTCCTCTCTCCTTCTCTCTCCTGCTGCTTTTTTCTTTCTCTCCACTGCATATCCCACATATACTTTTCCTCCTCCATCGCTCTATCTCACACACTCACACAAACACATCCAGAACCCTTGAAGTGGGGTCATGATTGAGGCGTGCCGTTAATTAGCCGACAGTGGTTGTTGTAGCAAAGCGATGGTAGGGTGTAATTAATTAGGTTGCATGTGCACAGTGGGAGAAAAAGAGGGAGAGGAGAGATGGAGTGAGAGAGAAATACCGGCTATCAGTCCTCCTTTTATCCTCTGAGCTCAGATGAGTTCCCCTAATGAGAAAAAATGAGATGCTCCCAACCAGGGAAGAAAGCATTTTGTCCTTTACATGTTCTCTCAGCCTCTCCTCTGCTTGTCGTTCTGTCACTGCCTTGTTCTCTTTTCATCTGCCTATCACATCCGTGCTATTGCTCGTGGGGTGCCAGTGAGTAGGAGTCACCAGCCATAGATCTCCCACAGTAGAATGAACACACCCTCTGGGACACGTCCAGATCTACTCATACAGTGCTGACAGCTATACCAGAGATGGCATGTAGCAGAACAGTGCTTGCAGTTCTGTGCATTTGTTGGCGTTTATGGATATTTACAGATGCCCTGTTGTAAAGGCTGCTGCTCTATTGTATGTGTGCAAGTACTGGTGGTTGTGTTTATGAGGAAAACAAGGGAGAGATAGAGAGGAAGAGAGAGAAAGACAATAGGTGGAGAGTAGGAGGGAGGTAAGAGGCGCACAAACACTCAGAGCTCCATTGATCCTCTCCTTAGTTCAACACTGACTCCTTGACCTCATTCAGAAGCACCTCTTTGTGTGTGTGTGTGTGTGTGTGTGTGTGTGTGTGTGTGTGTGTGTGTGTGTGTGTGTGTGTGTGTGTGTGTGTGTGTGTGTGTGTCTGTACAGCTGCGTGTGTGTATCTGTCAAAGGCCTAACCATGCTGCGATATATTTGTTTACAATTACCGCGGAGAATCTTAACCTGTATCAACCTGTACCCTTTAGCGGTTTCATGAATATTTAGACGCATGCAACGTCCTGCCCTCGCACCACACATTTCTTGCAGAATATTTAATTTATCTCACACCCACATGCATGTAGCACAGCCCCACACCTCCAACATATACATTGGCACACACACACACACACACACACACACACACACACACACACACACACACACACACACACACACCAGGTTTATGGACAGTTTGTCAATGTCAGCGGAGATGGACAGCTATTTACAGCCCTGAGTTAAACACGTCGGACACTGGCAGTTAGCATAAATCCCCTCGTAGGATGAGCCGGTGGATAACACACATTGTCCACCACGTAAATCATCAAATACACACATTCTGTATACACCAGGTGATCATTCGTTCAACCACTCAGTCCTTTTTAACCTTCGTAATACTACAGACATACCTCACACACAAACGTGACACACATGCTGTAGATCTGTATCTCCGTTATTTACGGCTCCCTGCCATCACATTAACATCCAGCACTCGCTTTTCCTCCCTCTCTCTGTCTCTCTCTCCCCACCTCCCCCTCCGCCTCCTGTCCCTTTCAACTATCATTTAGCTTTACGAGGGGTCCTAAAAGAAGCCTTAGGTGTGCTCCCCTCCCTCCTACCCTTTAAGTTGGAGATATTGATATCCTCCTTAAGTCAGACGTGCCTCTCACTGTTACCAAGGAGAAATTGATGACAGAAGGGTGTGACAGGAGGGGAATGGAGCTGGCAGGGAGTCATAGCAGTTTGCCTGTGTATGGAGTCTGTGTTTGTGAGGCCAGTGCGTGCTGCATACCAACAGACCTATTAAGAGAAAGAGAGGAGTTGGTTTGGCAAGGCAGCAGGTTAAGTAAAGGAGAGGGCTGCTAATCGAGAACAAACTGAGATTGAGATACAGAGATCTGGTCAGATAGGGAGGAGGAGGAAGGCAGATTGGTTTCTTTTTTTATGAGCTTTCGCTCTGTGTATGATACTGTTGCTATAAACAAGAGGTCAGCTGAAGAGTGGCTGTTTATAAGGTCCATCTCTCAGAGTGAGCATATCAAAAAGCCTATGAAATCCTGATCAGCCTGCTGTGGTTTGTGTGTCTTCTCTGTGTGTATTTGTGTGGTTGTGTGTTCCTTCAGAACCATTAGCAACCATCTGTCTCACAATCTTAACCGAAAAAAGAGCAAACTTCTCTTTGTATTGTGTATCATGCTGGATGAGTTAGTTGTGTGCATGTTGCAGCAGAAGGTGCAGTGCGATCTGTATCTGCTGGTGAGACGAAACAACAACATACTGTTCTTACTATCACAGAAACACACCTGGTTGTTGTTCACCATAGACCTTATGCTTGCATCGCAACATGTTTTTGTGCAAACTACATTAGCATACAGTAGGTGTAGCTACGAGAAGAGATTAGAGTAATCTCACTTGAAGAGATACTAAGTCCCTTACACCATGTGGTTGGTCCAAGGTTGTGTTGTACTAACTTGCTCAGCACACAGCATTTTGTTCATCTTCAGATGTAGCTAAATGGTGTGATTAGTAAACTTGTTTACTGTGTGTGTTTTTGTATACTTGTCTGCCTGTGAGTGTGTACGTGTTTGTGCGCTCCCACTGCTGTTTTTTCAATTCCACTGGGGATAAAGAAAAGGTTTGTTTGATTAATTAATTCTGTTCGACATGAATGTAAATGATCAAAGGAGTGGATTTGCATTTTGTGTTTAATTATTCATGAGTTGCGATTGCTCATGAATTAGGACACCTGTGAAGGCTTTCTCCTCTCAAGCTCAGACACTTGCTCATGCACATATATGCACACACACTAGCACATCCTGGGATGTGACCTGGTGTGTTTAACCAGACCTGCCCATCACCCCTATCTGTGTGCACTACTGTGCACAGGGATGCAGGTCACTGCAGGTTCATGTTGGTATTATTAGGTTATGCTGCCGCTCTGGCTCGGGTTCAAACGTTCTGATTAGGTTACCATGTAGTGCTAAGGCTCAGACTGTCACCCCGACTGTATGATTCATCTCCATGGAGACAGGAGAAAAGCTCTGATCTAATTAGCCATAGTGCTGCCATCTCAGACTTGAGGAGAGGGCTGGATGGCATGCACAAGGCGAGAGGAGCAAGTGAGGAAGAGGCAAGGGGCGGCACACTGAGGTTATAAAAATAAGGATAACACTAGAAGAGGAAGAAAAATCAAGTGGAAAGAGAGGGGCATGAGCTGATGCTAACAATAGAGAGCGAGATAAAAGCAGGTATTATTTATCTTCTTTCTTCTTCCCCTTCCTCAACTCTCCCCTCATCATCAGCAGCATCCAACTGCTGCACAAATGGGCCCTTGTTGCCATGGATATGAGCAATGGTCCTCCCATTCTGCTCGATGGGGCTCAGTGATAAATGGCGGGATGTGGAGGAAGTTAATAATTCATCCTGGGGAGGGAGCGACCATTCTGGGGAGCGTTACCTAGCATAATGGGTTAAGTGCAGCGATTGCTGCGTGCCGAGCAATAGACTCACAGGAGGTGATATATATATATAAAAAATGAATAAAGCCTGAGTGGAGCCTGCTGGGAAGGAATTGTCAAGGGAATGTGTTGGTGTGTGCGTGTGTGAGGGGCGTGGGGTTGGTGTTGTGTTTAGGGAAGAAAGCTTTGTCATTTCTAGAAGTTATAAGATTGTCAGGCAAAGAACAGCAGAGACTTAATAGTGCTTCCTCCAGGCTTTCGGTAAAGATCTCCTCCCACTCCACTTTTAAACAATGAAAAACAGCTCAATATGCTTTGGGCTTTGAAGTGTGACAGCAGCAGTGACAGATGAAGCTGCTGCAGAACAGAGGTGCATGCTTTAGCTGTGTACACTCTGCTGTCATTATCAGTGACTAATTGACACGTATGTGCACATAAAGAGAAATACATACATTCGCGTAGACCCTTTCTGTTCCTCATTATCTAACATTAACTGTTTATTTGAATACATCCTTTGTCATTTTCCTCTGTAGAAGAGCCTCTGATACATTGTATGTTGTGTGCTTCACTGTGATTGTGTGAGGGAGAGAAAGAGAGCGAGAAAGGGCACATCGGGTAGGCCCACACCACCTTGAGCATTAACACAGCACCTGCTTCACGTCTTCTTCTTAGGAATTTATGAGGTGCTACGCTCTTTGCGCTGCCTCCCTTCCCGTCCCTCCATTGCACACTTCCCTCCCTCCCGCTTTTAACCCAGCTATCTCTCAGATCTTGCAGTTTGAGGCTGATGGTGTGTGCCTGGGTTTATGCAGGGGTCACAGTATTGTGTTAATCCCAGAGAACATATCAGATCGGCTTGATTTCATTATTGTCCTGATGCCCCATATGCACGGCCTCAAAGCTACTTAGAATGATCCTCTCCTGGTGATGGGAGGAAAGAAGCTGTCGTCTGTTATCTGCGTTGGAGCTGGAGTTCATTGTGTTGGACACTCTGCATTCCTGGAGTGTATTCGGAGCATAAGCTTGTGTTAAAACATAGCCGAGCCTTGCATCTTTTCCCTATATCGCCTCCCACTGATTGCTTGATGGGTTTTTCAACGCTCACGTCTCGTTTGAGTCGTGTAGTTTGACTCTATTCTCCTTTGATGTGTGTGTGTGTGTGTGGGGGGGGGGGGGGGGCATGCATTGTCGCATGTGTGTACCCCAGTGGAAAATATGACTTGTGGTTTCTTTTCATTTCTTCTCCATTTTGTTTTGGAGTGTCTTTGTTTTCCAGAAGCCTTTTTTCTCTGCCTCCTTGTGGCAGAGAAATGATGCAGATAGCTGTGATGGATAATGTCGTCTGACACACACACACACACTCTCTGATTGTGCTGAACTGTTATGGATAATGTGTGTATGCGGGCGCCTGTGTATGTGTGTGCGTTATTCTCCTGAACTCTTTGTTCGCGTATTTTCAGTGAGCTGCTCCGTGGATTCTCACAACAGAAGGCCCAGCAGTGACGACGGACATCTAAAGGAGAGAGGGAGGGAGATAGGGAGAGGATGGATAGGAAAAAGTAAGATCGGAGGGAAAGAAAGAGACTGAGATTATTCTCTGCAGGTGGAATAAAATAACACCGCCTGGAGTTCAGTAATCACCATGTTCCAGTAAACATCAGAAAGAGAAGAAAGAATGATGAATTGTAATTTCCATGGTGTGTGTTTGTTTTTTAATAAAACTGTTGTTAGTAGTTTTTGCAGCGGCCTTCACTCAGAAATGACAGATGTATGTCACAGAGGTAGAATACAAGTTGGGCTTACTCATGTCTTTATTTTTTTCATGCGCTATCATTGTCATCGCCACACAGTGGGGTTAGACAGATGTTACAACGAGCTGTGACAGGCTCAGCCACATTCTGTATGGCACGCAAAAAGCACACACGAACACTCCTCCTGACACCCCCACACACACAGCCCAGGGTTGATGTCAGAGCCCTGCAGGTCCCTGACTTTTTTGTGGCACCCAAACTGACAGCTTCATCAAACCCCTACCCTGTTGTACACACATGTGGACACACACACACACACACACACACACACACACACACACACACACACACACACACACACACACACACACACACACACATAAACACATACACATGTACAGACTCATGGCCCCCCCAGGTTGCCTTTGTTCCCAGCATCTGTTTCCCTCGGTGATTAATTGCAATTAGCGAGAGGTTTGAAGGCCTGTGGAAGAACACAGCAAGAGGAAAAACATCAAGATTAATGAGGGGAGGCATTCATCAGAGAGAGAGAGAAAGAGAGGACAGAGAGAGCGGAAGGGTGGAAAGACAGAGGGAGAGGAGAGGGGGAGGGGAGGATAAAGGGATGACATGGTAAGAAGGGAAGGGCTGAGAGAGGAGGAAGTGGAAAAGGGAGGGATGCTTGTATATGAGAGAGAGAGAGAGAGAGAGAGAGAGAGAGAGAGAGAGAGAGAGAGAGAGAGGTCAAAGCTCAGGCCACAGAGCATCACCACAGGGGACTGATTAAATATGGAAATTATAATTGCTAATTGACCTTTATTAATCAGAGCAGTAGGGGGGATGTATATCACTTTAGTGTGCGTGTGTGTGTGTGTGTGTGTGTGTGTGTGTGTGAGAGAGAGAGTGCGAGAGAGAGATTGTGTATGTATAAGTACTCTGAAGCATGTGTGTATGTGAGCGTATACCCTGACTTGTGTATGTATGGTTGTGTGATGCCCTCATGCAGCTCTCTCATGTTTAAACACAGCACAATGGGAGAAGCAGCAAGAGCAACACACACACATGTGCACGCAAACGCACAATCACACACACACACACACACACATACAAACAAACTGGGTGGTAATGAGAGTGTGACTTTACTATGGAGAGCTAAATAGGGTCACAGTGCAACCTCACTCTGCCAGATGTGCAATCATGAATGCATGCATGCATGCATTCATGCATACAAGCAAGTCCTCTCCTTTTCCTCCCTCTCTCTCTCCTTCCTACCAATATTTTGACGTCTTTATGCTTATTATTACACTTCAGAAAAAACCCTGACACCTTGTTTCATTCTGCATCAGAAGAATGTTGACAGAATCCCCCTGCCTTAGACTTGCATCCACACACACACACACACACACACACACACACACACACACACACACACACACACACACACACACACACACACACACACACACACACAGATGTCAGTCATGTAGCCAGATCACACATATTTGATTAGAGACTCCCTAAATTCATTAGCCCAATGTGATTTAGCCAGCTGTCATTAGAGCTACATGTAAACTGGTCTGTAGTGGTTTGATTTGGTTTCAGCTCGTCGAATGCATCAGATTCCTTCTCTGTGAGCTCTGCAGGTTGTAATCACTTGTAACCAATCACTACCCGAGATAGACATATTTGTTATACAAACACAGTCCTCTGCTGTTGGCCACTGGGAGCAGTTGAAGTTAAGCGTGGTGCTTTCCTAAAGGGGGCCTTGACAGTTTAAAATAGACTTTGTTTATTTCACATTCAAGATTTTCTCTGCTCTTCTGAGGATTCAAAGTGGCAACTGTCTGGGTCTTCTGGTACTCTCTTTGAATCTGTATTGCGACTTAGCTGTCTGCAGTTCTCAGGGCAACTGCTGAGGGTTAGAGACCCAAGAGACAGAAACGGGGCAGTCCTCCCTTCTTAGCCCTGATGGCTCCTCTAATCCTGTTAACTCAGTTTATGATCAGACCGCCATGACTGGTCTTCTACCCCCAGGGGCCAGAAGGGCCCCAGAGGCCTCAAAGGGACAATTGTTGCAGGGTCCAGAGGTGTGATGAGGGTCAAGGGTCAGCCATCAGCAGAGAATAGATAGGTCACACACACACACACACACATAGCCATTTAAAATACACTCGCCTCCCCATCTCTCTCTCTCTCCCTCTCTCTCCCTCTCTCTCTCTGTCCTCACATCACTGCACACACACACGTGCATGCTATATACTATACGCTCAATACACTGGATTGGCTCAGCCCTCTCTCCTGCATTATTCCTCTTTTGTGTTGTTAGTGAGGAGCCCACCTCTCATAAGGGAGAAGATTGGGCGTCTTAGGAGGATCAGCTTTGACTTTGACCAATTTCCTCACCAGTAACCAACACAAAGCAGTGGAGCATGAATTGATGTTATGCCTCATCTGTCCAGCAGAGGTCACTTGGCACAGTGGAGCTTAGGATTCCCTCCTTTAGTCATGACTGCTGACTTTACTGATCATCTATGCAGGAATAATGGCTGAAATCAACCAGTGTACAATGTTAATGGTATTTGAATTAGAACACTTCAAAATTAATTAGGTAAGTAAAGTATGCAACAATCAAAATGTCACTGTTGATAAAGCTGTGCTTCCTGTAAGCAGTAGTGGGAATCGACAGACTGATTTGTTTGGTATTATCAATCTGGGTTAGGCTCTGCTGGCTCTAGGCGGGTTTCATCTGCGTTTGTGTTTGTGAACACATGTGTGTATGGCTTACTTGTATCTGTGTGTGTGTGTGTGTGTGTGTGTGTGTGTGTGTGTGTGTGTGTGTGTGTGTGTGTGTGTGTTTACCCTTGGGTAGGGAGACAGTTTGATTGAGCTCTGCGCCGTAAAGCTGTCTGTTTGCCAGACGGTTTGTCTCCTAGCCAAGACTCTGCAGCAGAGAAGAATACAATGATTATCTGTCACACGGCAGCAGCGTTCTTCATCAGTCTGGCTAGCAACAGGCCAGACTGCCCTGTACAAGCCTCAGACCACACACTGAATCAGCCTCAGGACCTTTTGAACTCTGAAACTGTAAATATGCTTTATGGGTTCTTTTGTCTGTGTAAAATGTTTGCTTTCAGGTTCTGTTTGACTTTAAAAGGCCCATAGGAGCACATCTACAGCTTTTCACCTTACCACAGAGTGCTGTTAGAAAGTCTCTCTTTTGTTGTGGTTTCAATGTGTGTGTGTGTGTGTGTGTGTGTGTGTGTGTGTGTGTGTGTGTGTGTGTGTGTGTGTGTGTGTGTGGGCCACGCAATAGTGTTCAGGCAGTGTGAGCAGAATGTCAACAACCTTTAACCCCTGGGCTCATTAATGTGGGGGGTGTGGGGTGATGATGTGGCAGTGGGATAACTGGTGTATGTGTGTGCGTGCATCCAGAACGGTGTCAGAACAGACATGATTTATCACGTATTAGTAGGCAGAGAGGAGGGGAACAGGGCTCTCAAAAGCCTGGGGTTACAAGGTCAGGTCAAAGGTCACAGAAGGTCAGAGTGCTGAGTGAATATCAAAGAGCACCCTGGGAGCTAGATATGGCCAACCAGGGCTAGATAGGCTTCCAGGGACTGACTGGCCAGACAATAGCAGGTAAACACACACACACATTTACACACCTTACTTGCAGGCTTGTGTAGGTGGAGTGTATAGTGGCTAAGGTCAGTCTGTTTGTTCCAGAGGTCAGAGGTCAGGGGAAATAGCCATTAGATCAGACCGTGGATTTTCTTAAGCCCTTCCAACTTTCTTATGTACACACACAAACACACGCTCTCTCACACACACACATTAGCACTCCAATGTGGGTTACCGCTTGACAGACTGACAGCAAATATGTTCTAAAATACGCATCTAAACCAAGCGTGCTGGTACACCCAAACAGACATGTACAAGCAGACAAAGCCCCACAAAGGCAGCTAATTTCACACTGACTCTGCTGGGGCCCTGTTTGGGCACGGCTGTGAAGCACAGACAGAGAGACAGATGGTGCAGGGCTGGCAGGAGGAGTTTCTGCTGTCCTCTGTGCGTGTATGTGTGTGAGTGTGTAAATGTATGCGTTTGACTGTTGATTGTTTATGTGCATTCTTGTGTGTCTTCGTGCATTTTCAAACATCACTTTGTACTCCACACACCAGCGGAGTTGAGGCTTTAGGCTATGCTATGCAGTGCTCCTAACTGCTTCCTGTTGCCGAGCTAGGTGTCAAGAAATGTTACCCCGAGCACAACCTCTATGTCTTCACAGAGCTTTTTTTAATCCATTCAGTTTTGGTAGAGTTGTTTCCTCTCTAAGAGACTGCAGTGGAGACTGTGCATATTAAGCAGGACGAGGACCTGTTTGAAGTTGAATGTAGCTGGCAGTGAATGAAACAAGCTCTTGTATCTTTGTGTTTTGCTCGAGGTATTGTTTTCTGTTGCACTCTGTACATGTACACGTGAAATGACTGGCTGCCATGATAGCTTGTGCATAGCTAAAGCTTTTTAATGTGAATGTATTGGGTGAACTAGGAACACAGGGTACGCAAGACAGGAAATGATAGGAAGATTTAGGGAAGGAGCGAGGCAATAGGGATGAAAGAAGGAGAGATGGATCTGTAAGGCAGTGACGGAGGTAGGAAACAAGATGGCAACAAACCAAGAGGATGATGAGAAGAGGCAGGGAAATAGATACAAATGGACGGGTAGAGGTAAACATTAAAGTGGAGAAGGGTGATATATACAGGTGGTGCTAGCAAGCTGTTTTAGCATGCAGCAGCCGGAGGCAAGACTAATGGGCTAACAGACAGGCGGACGAATGGGGAGAGTGACTGACTGACTAATAGTGAGGCTAACAGACGGATAGACGGACAGGCTGACAGCCAGCTAGCCAGCCCGTCAGACAGGGAGCCAGTGTCATCACACACTGGGAGAACAGGAGGAGCGAGAAGGGTTCATATTCTCCAGGACAGGTGGCAGAGACATGCCACTGCTGCCACCTGGCACTCACTACCCTGTGTCCTTTTCTCCCTTGTTCTTTCTCTGAGCCATAATATTTCTATCTGCTCATGACCTGGTCATACTCCAGAGCCCCTGCTGTGGTAATATGGCAGAGCCCTGTTATTCCCAGTTTGACTTATTTCTAAGACAGAGAATGTCCTCTTCTAAAGGCTTCACCCTCCCTGGTGTGGGGTGAATAGGCCAGGCAGGCAAAAGCCAGCATGGTAGCGATTAGTGATTACCATCCTCCAGCCTGCCTCGGACTCAGAGAGGCATGCAGGTAAACCCTCTGTCCCCATCAGTCAAGGCAAGGGCTGTGTGAGCAGGTGGGGGGAGCCACTCTGAAGGCTGGACCTTGACTCCCCAAGTAGCAGAGGCCACCTGCTCCCATTCACCGCTCCACAGCCCTGTCTGCCCCGCTAGCGCCACGCAGGCTAATTAAACTCAGTGTGGCATGTACACTCTTACTCCCACTCACACTGAGAGATACACATACGCCAGGCCACATCAACTGTGTGAATTTTATAACACAAATACACACACACACACACACACACACACACACACACACACACACACACACACACACACACACACACACACACACACACACACACACACACACACACACAGATAAAAAGAATAATCCACCCACACTCTTTGGACAGGAAGAAATAGAGAAGTGAGGAATGCAAACATTTTATAACATGGGATCAGAAACGGTTGAATAACACGCGTACACACAAAAACACACATACAGACTACATGCTGCGAACAGACTGTCCCACTTTAGAGTAGGAGTGTTCTATTTGGCATCCACCCACAACTCTTCTACTCTCTCTGATCTCACCGCAGCATTTTTCGTGGTCCCTAGACATACCGGGTAGGACAAAGCTGTCACTGACGTTGTGAAGACAAAGCTTTCGGTGACTTCAGATGGATACCTGTTTAAGCCCGGACAAAGCCCGGTAAAATCTCTAATTCTTCTGCTATTATTTCCATATATTGGAAGAACTGGGCAGGAAACAAATCCCATATTAGCAGGGCCCGCTTTAGGCCCACTTTAGTGTTTGTATGCAACAAACCGGGCTTGCAACTAAGTCCAATGTAAACACTCCCTCGTCCTTAGCTCAGAGCAGCTGAAGTAGAATAAAGTTAGAGCGAGTCCAAACTAGGGCTGGGCGATATACCGTTTCAACCGGTATACCATTTTCAAATGTCCGTACGGTATGAATTTTTCATATACCGTCATACAGCCGTAAAACAACTGTTGTCGCTCTTCGGCAGGCAGCAAAATATATTGTTCACCGTTCAACGCTGAGGGCACAGTGGTCGGAGCTACTTACGTGTCATGGTTATAACTTTAGTCATGGTTATAACTTTATTAACAATTAATAACCCACAACTAACGGTCTTTAACAGTGTAAAACATCACGACACAACAATTTGTGACACATAAACAATTCGTAACACTAATAATTGTACATTTATAAAATGACACCGCCGAACTGCATGCTGGGTACAGCTCGCCCACTATCACAACAAGAAGAAACTCTGTCGTTACATAAAAAATGGAAAAGAGCGATGCAGAAGGAACGAGAGACCAGAGATGCACCAATACAACTTGGTTAGACACATATGCAACGCTGATTACTGTGTGGTATTTGTTAAAAATGTACGTTGGTACATAGAGGGTGATAAGAAGCTGAACATGGAGGGACTTAGGACCCAGGGGAATGTAGGTGAAAAAAACAGGAAGAGACAAACCGGAAGACACGCGGTACAAACATTTTAGTTGGCCGGCGGTCCTTTTCGGCGTCAATAAATGAATGTGTTTACTCGGAAAGAATACCGTGATATACCGTGAAACTTCCAGAATTGTACAAAATACCGTGATATGAATTTTCGGCCATACCGCCCAGCCCTAGTCCAAACAGGGCAGGTGGATAGGTCAAACAAACACAGGACTCTGCCAGCTGACTGCTGTTCGTGTCGCATGCGGAAACATAAATAAACGTTGACATTTTGTCACTATTTAGACAATCAGTCAGGTGAGTCATTAGTGTCATGTGTGCACTGAATGTATGCGTGTACAGCTACGTAAACAAAGCACAGAGAAACTCAGATTACAACACACGGAGAGTGAGAGTGACTTCGTATTCTGCTCAGATAGACATTACTTCACTTTATCTTTGAATGGCAAAACATTGTTTGCTCCTATGTTAATGCTTTGAATGTTAAATAGATAACCTTTTAAGATATGTGTATGCTTATTGATCATAGATTTCAAAGCAACTCTAGTCATCTATTTTTTGCAATTTGGAAAGAAAAACAAAAAAGAATGACTTCTGTAGGTAGAAAATAAAAGTGTCTGATGGATTAAGCTTGGAAAGCTAACAGCGTCTAAAACCTTTTGCAAGAAGGGAATGGAGAGGAGACAAATATTTTGGGGTGATGAAGAGTGTGTGTGGGTGTTTGTGCGTATCTCTGCGTGAGAAAGGCAAAGGCAGACAGCATAGAAAAAGAGGAGACAGTGGCGGTGAAGGACTTTGAGAGCTGTGACTGCTCCCTAAAATGATTTTAGGCCCAGCCTTCCTGGACCCCCACAGCTTCCAACATGCCACAGGGAGTTGTCCCATAATCCTCTGTTCCAGGTAAACAGCTTTCTTCCACCAAAAGCCTGGACCCATCTCTTGCACACACACCGTTAAAAAGCTCTCCTTTGCATATGCCTTTAAACCTCGTCCTCTCTTAAAGCTTGGGGCCCTTATCTGTAATGGAACTCACTGACGCACAAACGCTGCTCTGTAATTGGTGCAAATTAGCCTGATGTTTGTTGATTTTTGGCTGATGAGGTGCTTAAACAAACATCTGAGTATCACTGTTTGTCTAGTCTGTTGCTGCCTTTGTATACAAGAACATATCAGATATTACCATGGAAACATTATTTAGCCAGAATACACACTCAATGTAAATATGTCCTTTCCTGATCAGGTTATACAAGGCCATACACGCTCTATCCTCGCTATGTTGCCCTTGATGGTCTGGTGTTAATCTGCACAGATGGGCAAGGCTGTTTTCTCCTCAGTTCTCCTTCTTCTCTGTGTTTAGCAAAGTCTTTCTCCACACAGCAGAGAAACTCCTCTGTTTACACTCCATCACAGACATTTAAACACCACTCCCTCGCCTCTGCCTTCCATTCCCTCTTTAATCTCTCCCTCCTCTCTTTTCTTTTCTTTTCTCTATCCACTCCATTTAGTCATTAGGTCGTCTCTCATCTGCATAAGCTTTCCGTTGTAGCACTCGATTGCACTGGGCTCCAGCTCATGTTTATTAAATAAGCCTTCTTGTTGTGTCAGCCCCACAGATTGCCCTGCTCCCTGCCTTGTCCTCCTATTTTCTTGCTTGGCTTCTTTTCTCCTCGCCATCTCTCCCTCTCGTCTTCCCTCTCTCTGTGGTTGCCATGCTAGCTTTCCCTTTCCCTTCCCCCCTCTCTTCTTATTCCTCTCTGGGGGTATTAAAGGCTGTTTCTGTTGGCCGTCACTCTTCATAAGTGGTGTCTTGCTCAATGTGTTCGCCCTGTTCCCTGTGCGAGTGCACCTCAATGCCCTGGTGTGCGCTCTCTCTACAGGCCCCACTCAGAATGGAAATGAAGGGAGTCTGTAATGAGTTCCACTCAGCCAGGGTCCCCGACCCCACCGCCATCAGCCAGCTTAGAGGAGAGAATCAGAGAGACAGAGAGGGGGCAGCGAGACGGGGGTCAGAGATAGAGAGAAGAAGAGGCTCAAGGGAGAACACAGGGCTTTTTTCATTTTTTTACACCCCCCTCTTTTAGTGCCTGGTTGCCAAGCTGCTACAATGTTAAGCTGGCCTTTCTTTTAGTCTATAGGGAACAGTGTGGGACCGTGACATGGAGCAGGAGAGGAGAGGAGAAGGGAATGATTTTGGAGGGGGTGTTTGAAAGTGGGAGGAGAGAGGTGGAGGAGAAGGACGACAGACCAAAGCAGAGGACACGAGACATGATAGGATTAAACAGGGGACAAAGGGATATACTGTATTTTCAACAGAACATATGGGTGATGAGAATACGTGCTGTTGGACGATGACGACAACGATCATGCCGACAAGAACGACAACCGCAGCCTCCATAATTTATGTCATTCCTCCTCCTGCCAGCTCATCCTACAGTGCAACATTGCCTCTGCTCTGCTCTCACCAGGGCAGGATCCTGCTTTGAGTTTCAAGTAGGATGAACCTCTGAAGAAAACTGTGAGGTTGAATGTAATTAATTATATTTAAGTCCGGCAGGCTTAACAGCCATGCATTTTAAGGCTAAAATGTTTTACCCTAATGGAGACATGCCGTCCTAATTGTTGAGTTGCCAATGGGATGACACAAACCAAAAATAGGAAAGTAGCAGGTATCCACATTTTTTATTGACCATATCTTCCTCAAACAAAGTAAAAACACAGAGGTAAATAGTCATCTCAGTTAAAGGTTAAAATGATTAATCATTTTGAATAAATATAAATAAATTGCAATTCATATGACTTAAGAGTCTTAAGCAGTAAACTCTGTTTCCATATATACATTTCTCTGGTTGTGTGTGCGTGTGTGTGTGTGTGTGTGTTAGAGAGAGAGAGAGTGCATAATGTGAATGATTCCTTTACAAGTTGATGAGTCATATTAGATTTGATTTACCCTTTACTGTCTTACCCTGTACACCAGAGCAGTCAGCTGGAGCCGAGTCAACACAAACTGAAATGACCTCAGTTGGGGGGGGGGGGGGAGTTGTGTGTGTGTAAGGCTGTGATAGATGAGAGACAGCTGATAAGGAGACCTGGGGTTGAAGCAGTCAAACAGTGCACAGATACAGAGTGGCTCGGCCTTTCCTATCTATTTGTGTGTGTGTGTGTGTGTGTGTGTGTGTGTGTGTGTGTGTGTGTGTGTGTGTGTGTGTGTGTGTGTGTGTGTGTGTGTGTGTGTGTGTGTGTGTGTGTGTGCGTATTTCAAGCTGGACTGTTGTACACAAGACTGTCTGTTGGGAGGCAGATGCCTCACTGGGCGTGAAGCCCAGGAATTGTGTGTGTGTGTCTCGGTGAAAGAGGGTAATGGCTGACTCTACACGGCCTCTGACCCTGCTGGGCAGCACAAGTCCTCCTCTGTTTCTCCTCACACTGATTACAGGGTCAGAGTTGCATCTCTCTCACACACACACACACACACACTTACAAACCTACGCACATACACGTAGTGTGTCTCTTTTCGCTCTACCGTCAGCACAATAGACAAGGAGAAAGAGGACATTGAGTAACGCTGAGAGAGAGAGAGAGACAGGTGGGGTCAAACTGAGAAGAGGGGAGAGAGAGTGGAGAGATGTGAAGTGAAGCACATAAAGAGAACAGCGGCACAACATGGATTTGCACAGATAAGAGAGAAAAATGGATAGCACAGGATATAGGCTTGGAGAAGACAGATATGCTCGAACAAAGATAAAAGAGAGGCGGTGAGAGCGATATACCTGGTTATTAGAGGCAGAGGGAGCAAAGGATGAAAAGCGAAGATGGGTGGAGTTAGAGTATTAGAGAAATGGAGGATTTTCTTCTTGCTTTGTCCTTTCCTTTCTTTCCTCTAGCTCTTTAAGGATGAATCATTCAGCAATCATTTATTTTTCTGTTGAAGCATGACTATCCTCTCTACCTCTATACCACCTCTCCATCTTTATATCTCACACTCCCTCCCTCTCTCCCTCCCTCCCTCCCTCATATCTGTCCATCTGAAATGAAAAGGAAAAGGAGCAGGGTGTTTGCACAGCCACAAGATGCAACGGTTCTGAAGGACACACAATATCTGAGAGCAAGGTGTGTGTGTGTGTGTGTGTGTGTGTGTGTGTGTGTGTGTGTGTGTGTGTGTGCGTGTGCGTGTGTGTGTGTGTGATACACAATCTTAGCCCTTGAGGCAGTTTTCTTGGCATTTGACTAAAGGCTTGGGTGTCTGCGGGCCACTTTGTGTATGCATGCATATATCCATGTTTGCATTTGTCTGTGTGTATGTGTGCATGTGCGCGTATGTGGCACTGACCCATGTAAAGAGACAGTGTGTGTGGGGCATACATAATGGATGCTCACCCTGCCACACACAAGAGTGCACAGCGCCGTGAGGGATTCCCAGCTTAACAAGCCTGCCTGAGTGTGTGTGACAGAGGGAGGCAGATAGAAAGAGAGAAAGAGAAAGGGAGTGTGCTTCATCCATAGCTGATCCTAAAGAACGTAGCCATGAGGGAAACCCAGTGCCATCCCCATCATCTTTCTCCACCAGTATATGTTGTTCTACTTCTGTATACTGTTTCTCTGTCTCTGTCTCTGTTGATTTCGGCGGTACGTTTTGTTCTGTCCCTGTCTACTCCTCCATCCCCTCTCCTTTTCTGCTTAACTGGGTCTTCAAACAGTCTGCGGTATATCTGCGTTCCCCATCCCTTTGGTCTGGAAATGTCATTTGTTTAACGAACTGTTCCAGAGAAGAGCAGCCAGAGTCTTCCACCTGTTAGACACTGATAGCATGTACAGCATATACACACACACACACACACACAAACACACACACACACGACACACACACACACATCCCATCCAGTTTATCTCAAGCCACTGGACATTGCGTGTAATCCTGACTGTGACACACACCTCTGTGTGCTGTTACTCTCCAATTACAGAGAGAGTGAGAAAGTGAGAGGGAGACAGGAGGTCACTCAGAACAAGTAAGACAGATGGAAGCATGAAACTGAGAAATCAGATGTTTCAGGCCTTTTTGTTTTTTATTTCCTTTTTAAACCTGTTCATGATGACAAACTGATGTTGCACTCTGCCGGTGGAGCAGGTTCAAAGTTTAAAGGTCAGACTGTTGCGTATCTAAAGAGGAATGGAAGTGCTTATATAAGGCCCTTTCCATAATGCACCTTCAACTGTAAATGTTGTAGCAGCATTTCATTTCAGAGACATGTGGGAACAGGAGTCGATTCTCTATCTAAGACACGTTGGCAGTTTGATGGTTAAGGCTCGAGAAGGATTTACAGAAATCTTCAATTGTGTCTCTAGTGGGACCAAAAGTAGCAACATGATATCATAAAGCATGGAAATGTTTTTGACGGTTTTAAAAAGGACCATGTGCAAAAACGTTTGTCAGAAAAGGGGATTGACGGAGTGAATATGTAAGCATGGTGTGCGACTAATACAATTTAATTAAGAATAATTGTTAACTTTTAATTCAAATTAGCAGGGACTATGTTACCTGTGCACAGATATTTGTACTTTTATGAATATGAAAGCTTTATCTCAACAAATAAACAACAGGAGGAGTGTAGTTATAATATATACTGTGGGTGTAAGGTTATTAGAACGTAACACCTGCTCGCTGACTCCAAACCACACAATTAAATAGAATAGTTTTGATCCCAGTTGGATCAGGTCAATATGTTGAAAAATAGTAACAAAAGACGCAACGTTTTCAATTGGCAGGTAATTAGGTAAGTGAAACCCAGAAGACAATAGAGGACTTACAAACATGGACACTGAGAAAGAGATTTTTGTAATAAAATGATCTGAAAATTAGACACGCTGTTTTATCAATCTGTATGACATAAATGCACCAAGCTGTTCAAGTTGTCAGAATCAGTTCACCTTTCCAGATGTGTTACCAATCACCAGGTCTTATATAAGCACTGCTGATCTATCTGGATGCAATGTCATGAGGGAGCAGTGTTAACAGAAATATATGTTAGAGGACTCTTTGTGAACATTGTTATTGACCTTGCAATATTTTGGATTTCACAAGAAAAAGTGGTTTTAAAAAAGCTCCCCCTCACTCACGCACACGCACACACACACACACACACACACACACACACACACACACACACACACACACACACACACACACACACACACACACACACAAACACACACCTAACAACAGCAGAGCGCTGCAGTCTTAATCCACAGAACAGGATGTCAGCTTTATCTTGGGTTTCGAGCAAGGCTAGGGCAGCGGGCAGAGCCCAGAGGTGTCAAGGTGTCTGGGCCACCGCCGAGGGAGGCAGAGTACAGTTGGCAGAGAGGAGGGGAAGGGCTGTTATAACGTCCAACAGAGAGGCTGAAATAATTCTTTATCCGTGTTCTTCTCTCTGCCTTCTGTAAACAGGAATGAGAAGAAAGAATGAGAAAGGTGGAGGGGGAAGTAGAGGGGGCTTGGTGGTTGAGTGGGAGTAGTGCAGAGGAAGAGAGGAGGTGGGGTGGGGGTTCTCCATTGTAATAGCTGGGTCAGCGGGATCCCTGCCATTCAGGATTGAAAAGAGGCCCCAATTAAATGACTTCGTAGAGCAAGCAAGTTGAGGCAGTTTGTGTGTCTGTAGGTGCAAGTGAATGTTTTCTGATTGTGTCTGTATCTTTGTGTGTGTATATGTGTTCTCTCACGGAATATATGTGCGTCGTTGCTGGTGCATTTTGGAATGTAGGCCTGAAATGTGTGTGTATGTGTTTTTCTTTGTGTGTACACACACGCTCACTTTTGTGGCACCGTGGGTTGACTAGGTACTTGAAGTGTCGCCATGGTGCTGTAATTAGCGAGCAGGGGTGAAAGGTCGGCCACAATTCTGCTGGCCCGGGACAGGACCTCTCTCAAGAGCTGGGGGAGCCGGAGGGAGCAATGAGTGGGGGGGCTGTGGTGAGGAGAATGGAGAAGGGAGTGTTTTACAGAGCGAAGACTAAGCACACAGCTAAAGGAGGCTTCTGACTGAAACAGGAGAGAATAGAAAGCCATTAAGCAGTGTTAGTTTTGTAACGGCTATCCGCCCTGCTCTCACCCTGCTGGCATATGTTGACATGTTTATTGTTGAATTGTGTGTGTGTGTGTGTGTGTGTGTGTGTGTGTGTGTGTGTGTGTGTGTGTGTGTGTGGGAAAGGCAGGTTTGGACATTTGAGTGTGGGCTATGAATTTAAATGTCTGCTTCAGATGGTTAGCTTGTGACGCCCCTCAATCTTGAAGTAGCTTTAATCTTTAGATTAAAAGAAAAAAATGGATTGATTGTGAGGGTAAAATGAAGGCAAAAGCAAGCAAGCAGTGCTGTAGTAAATTCATGCAGGGGACTAACTATGAGGGAGATTTAAGGAGAGAGGAAAGAAACAAGAGGAGGAGATATGAGAGACTTCAGTTGTGAGGGATAACGGTTTTTAAAAGTATTTTTAACACCCCATTAATGTAAAAACTGTCTGTGTACTTGTTTGAATGCATGTCTCGCTGTAATGTCAGCTGTCTCCCTGTCTGTTGGAGTATATCATTGTGACTTTGTAAGAACATCGTCCATTGCCGCCATGTTTCACTAAACATGGCATGCAAGGCTCTCTCCACCCTGCTGCATTGTATCAGAGAGGAAGTGGCGTATGAATTAGTAAAACGATAAAACAAGTTTCCTCCATCTTATAAAACCTCCTGTAGATGTCCTGTCAGATCTAGGACTGTGTAGGAATGGTATTATGACACTTTCTGTTCTGCTCTCACAGAAAAAGCACTCTCTTTATCAAAGTATAATGTCTCCAGAGGGAGGGGAAGACAATTGTTCTCATCAGTTTGAGTTGAATATAAAACCAGGCGGGTTTAATATTGCCGACTCTTTGCACAGTCAAACACATTTTTATTTCCATATCCTATTGAGGCTCACATGCAACTACCTGCCTGCTCACACACAATACACACACAGCTACACACATGCGCAGTATGTGCAATATTGTGTTTTGTATTTGAAAGTGTCCTGTGGTCACTGCTCTTGAAGATCATATGAGTAATTATAAAGGCCTATTAAAGGGCTTGTAATGGGGAGGAAAAGATATCACTGCTCATTTGGATGGCATGATGTGTGTGTGTCTAATGCAGTGGAAGGCCCAATCCCAATCTCCACCCTTACGGACTCACGGACTTTGAGGCACGCTCCCGCGAAGTCCGTGAGGGTTTAGGGCTGTCCCACTGTCACATCGTAGAGTGCTTGAGGGCTCTCTGGCAGACATTTTGAGGCCTTTATGATCCCTTTCCGTAAATCAGCATTGGATGCCGACTTTGCCTAAGGGAATTACCCACAGTTCATAGCAATGTGACGTTAAACACGCAGTTCCCAATGGAAGAATGGAGACGTAAAAAAAAGGTAAACAAAGAGGCACGTGGGTGTTCAGCCCGATAAAATACATTTACACTACAACATTACGGATTAAAGATGGAACATAAAAACACATGAAATCAGAGGAATGCAAGCAGAAAATAAATGTATAATATATATATATATATTACATTCATCAAACATTTCGTTTTGACAAAACAAGTAAATTGATCATTTAAAATGACTTCTCATCTCGTGAGGTATAAAATAACTACACAATTGTAGGCAATATGTTTTTATGTAGTCACTTGATGTTGCAGCAAAGTGCTGTCCCATTCATATTTACACCAGTTCAAGCCCTCACAGCCTCTCACACTCAACCATGATGTGTTTTGTGAAATTGTCATCAGGGGAAATAAAATTTTGGATATGTCACAGTCCATATGTTTTTTTGTTTTCGTACTCATAATTACTGCATTCCATTGGAATGAATGCCTGTTGCCTGTTACAAAGAGTGAATAGTAATTTAATAACATTCTATTGAAAATGGAAAGTAAGGGGGGTCTTTTGACATTATTATAACTCACCTTAATGGAATATTTGCGTCTATATTATTTTTTGATTATCTTGAAGTAAGCTCGTTGCTTTAATAATGCAGATTTTGCCTTCTGGGAACAACCATCCTGCTGCATATCTTTGTGTCTATGTGTGTACTATATGTCCATTGTGGAATCACTTGGCATTAATTCATGGAGAATCCATGAAAACATTTGCCCCCTGTTTCTAGTTTCTTCCTTCTATTTTCTAATTTTATTAATGTTATTTTAAGCTTATGTTGTGGGTTTTGTATGCGTGTGTTTGTCTTTGTGGGATGCACTCCCACAGATTTTCAAATGAGTATATTGACTCAATCTAAGGTTATTCCGGCCAGTCCTAACTCTTCAGTTGTTTTTTGGTATTGAAAGTAAAGTTTAGATAAGGGTAAAGCATGCAGTGGTGAAAGCATGTGTGTAGGCTGTTATCTTCATGTGTGCACTGTGCTCTACATTGAGGGAGTGCGCCTGTTAACTGTGTGCCAACTGGCACGAAGCCCTTGGCAGTAGGCTGGCGTTCGCGTGCCCGCTCAGCTCCCACCACCTGTCTGGTCCCTGGAAGAGTCACGGGGCTCATACGGCGAAGGCCTCCTTGGTGTGTTGCATATGCATGGGTGGGTTGTGTACTGTCTGCATATAATATGTTGGGTTGTGGGGCAGTTACAGCCTGTGGAGAGGGCAAGCCAGGAGGAGCAGGAAGCAAGTTTGCATCTTGGACCTCCAGATCGCTGCCATAGGAAGGGGCTGTGCTGCGGAGACAGTCAGAATGGGCTAGTCTGGGCGCTGCTACCACCGAGAGCC
>JBAMJR010000137.1:927500-1000000 GCA_038501785.1 Myoxocephalus aenaeus
GTAAGGGTTTTCCTAAAAAAAGTTTTTAGGACATAGCCCGGCAGATACCTTTCGATGAGAGGGTTTTGTGCCAGAGACAAATAACATGTAAGAAGGGAGAGGAAGGAGTAAAGTAGGAGCCCAGAAAATTGAGAGTTGTGCATATAACACAAACCTTGTGATTCTTCACCGCCTGTATTTTCCCCTCCCTTTTTCTCCTATTTAGCCATGTCTCTCTCTCTCTTTTCCCATGCCTTCTGTATCTTCCTATTCTTCTTTCTGCTTGCAATTGTGCCGCCTACTTATTAGAGACACAAAAAAAAGAAAAGAAACGATAGTGAGGGAGACACTAAGACCACAATGTGAGGAAGGATTGTTATTGTCCTGTCGACTAGACTTCTTCTACAGAGGAAAGTAGCAGCAGTTGCCTCGTTTAAAATTCAACACTGTGCATATGAATCACATCTTGATATCGAGATAAAATAGAAATTATTGGGTATTTTTGTAACACTGTGTTTTAGTTTTAAGGCTAAACAACAACGCCATATAGATCGTCTCTAGGTCAAAAATGGCACATTGGGCGTATGTGTAACGATGTCATAGTTTCTGTTGGTTTTTGCACAGGGCATGTAATACCCCTCTCCCTCTCTAACCTTCACTACACTGAGCTACTTGCGTCCCTCTCTCCACTACCTGACATTATGTGTAGCTGAGGTGTCTCTAATAGCCCGTGGCTCTCCTTTCCTCCACCTCTCCCCTTTCATTTTCTCATAACAAGCCCCCTGCCCTCGCTCACTGGAGCTCAGACAAGATTATCCCTCACATATTCCACCTTCCGTTTCATCCCACACTTCCTGGCGGCGCCCAGGCATGACCCTGCGGCTGCATGAAATGGGCATTTGCAACAGTCATTTCTCTCTCTTGCCCTCTCTCTTGCTGCATGCCTCTTTCCCCTCCCTTCAAGCGCACACACTTGGAACAGGTCACAGATCATTTCAAGCACATTGAGTATGGTGAGGCAATTACTCTTCCTTCTGGTCACCTCCAGCGCCCCTGCCACCTCTCCCTGCTAAACTTTGAGTGGGCCCTCCTCTATTATCCCCATTTTTCACACAGTGGGTCATAACCCAAGTGTCAGCCCACGACTCACATCTCTACTATTGTTGGTGTGCTACAGTAAGCCGACAGTATGAATCCTTGTCTTGCTGTTTGTTTACAGTAGTGCCATCAACACATCAAGGTGCCATGGTGTTAGTTACCTGTTGCAGCAGAGGAGACAGGAAGGCGGAGGCTGAGACCGTGTTGTCTAAGTGTATGTTCATCTCAGACCGGCTCGTTGAATGAGAGGAGCCATCCGTCATCCGTCTCCATGCTCTGCTTGTTTCCCCCTCATCACAGTCCCTCTCTGCTCTGCTCCTCATCATAGGCCTGACACGAGCAGAGAGCGACATGTGTGTCTCTGATTGAGTGTGTGTGTGTGTGTGTGTGTGTGTGTGTGTGTGTGTGTGTGTGTGTGTGTGTGTGTGTGTGTGTGTGTGTGTGTGTGTGTTTGATTCATTATGAGTATAGTCTTAAGCAAGAGCTAGTAATAAATTCAGTGACATCACAGCAAGAGGGGAAATCGAAGTGTTGCGGCGCTTACTCATAACCCCTTTTCATCCTGCTATTATGTACGGTAGTTATTATCTCTCTCACACACACACACACACACAGAGAGATGCTTTTCTGCAGGTCTAATTGAGGGTGTGATCGTTAAGAGTGTTGTAAATCCTGCTGCAGTGGTCACTACTAAAAGGGCCTGTCTCCTCAGACAGATTCAGCCTGTTTGTTTGCTTTGACAATAAATCAATCATAGGCACACACACATACACACACACACACACACACACACACACACACACACACACACACACACACACACACACAGGCTTGAAAATAGAGATTGATCTTGCCAATGAGGTCAGGGAGATTGATGAAGCTAATTCTGCAATAACAATGTCCTGAAACAGAAGAGTCTTTGTTTCATCATGGTTCTCCTCTCCCTAAAATCTTTGGAAAACTCTGCTCATCATCTGTATCTAATAGGAGAGGTGCCTGCTAGGAGACACAAACTGTTTCCATCCAACTGTCAAGCAGGATTTACACACACTTTGGAGATGCTGCCAAAAGAAGTAAAATAGATGCAGTGTAAATCAGTCCCTGGAAGAAAATATTGTAAGAAATGATTAAGTATTTGGACTAATGTTCGGTGATGTGAACACATGCCATTAATCTAAAGAGCACATAAGAAAGTTAACTATAAAACATCAGCAGTCATATTAACCATCTAAGTTAAAATACCAAACATTTTGCCACTATAGCTTTGAAAATATTCATTTTATTCCATTGACTATAGATGAGTTTAGATAACCCATTTTAGGACATTATAACCATTTGTCATAGTCACATCAGGTGAAAATACTACAAAAAATGTAAGCTTGTATAAAATGTGAGTCTTTTGTAGTTTGCTCTCTTTAAAAACATAAACTAAACATTGATGGGTTTCAAACTGTTGGTCAGACAGAGTTTAGGACATTAGACCATTATGCTATCTGTCGTTGTTTTGTTTTGCGACTTAATGATTAATTGATTATTCTAAAAAAGTAATCATTCAAATAATGGATCATGGAAATAATTGTTTATTGCAGCTGTATTACTGGATGTTCAATACATGTTGTATACTATGTCTACACCACTGCTTGTTTATGTTTGTGTACATTTATCAGCATTTATTGTTGATTTATTATATTTTGTAATTACTAATGACTTGATTACCTCCCCTTCACTCCCAAAAATATTCTCCCCTTACTCAACATTGCCGAATGTCTGTTCCCACGGTGACCAAGCTCAGCAGCACCATGGTTACAGCAGGACCCTTTGAAGACATCTCAAGGCCCCCCTCCAATGTTTCTTTTTCTTTCCCAAGTTCTTCTTCTCTGAGCCCTTCCTCCCCCCCTCTTTACATCGTTCAGTATAGGAGAGAGTTGTTTTGACCTCAGCCATAAATGATCATGATACCTTAACAAGAAGCACAACCAGGACAACACACACTCACACATGCTTTCTGGGTAATGCAAACCTGCAGTTCAACATTATCTCATTTCTCACACACGTAGCACAAAAGCAGACATTGTTAGCGTCCGTCCTACAGTTACATATAGTGTGTGTGGCGTGAGGTCAGTTCAGGTCGTTTAAAGAGAGGTTCACCAAGATTTATCTGGTTTTTGTGTCATACATAAATGATCCACAAAGAGCATTTCTCCACAGTGGTGCAAAGATTTATGCAGCGACTGGACAGATTAATCTGTGGAAGAAGAGAGAGAGGAGCGAGAGAGGAGAGATTCTTGGAAGGTCTTTCCTCTTCATGCTGGTGGAGTACCAAACAACTCTCTGCTCTCTGTACGATGAATAGCCGTGATGTCAGGTGATTGCCGCACTGTTTTTAGCTGGTTGACATTTTTTCAACGGAGAAAACATTCTTAAATAACCATAGCTGTGACAATTGGTTTATTCACAAGCAAAAACAAAAGTCCTGTCGGATCTTGTGTGTGTGTGTGTGTGTGTGTGTGTGTGTGTGTGTGTGTGTGTGTGTGTGTGTGTGTGTGTGTGTGTGTGTGTGTGTGTGTGTGTGTGTCTTTGAATTTAAACTGTGCAGTTCTCATATGATAGCAAAGAAAAAAAAAGAAAAAAATTAGGGGAGGAGAAGAAGGAAATTAGGGAGGCAGAAAAGTGGTCCGATTAGACCGGTGATTTGATCGAAGGAATATATATATATATATATATATATACATATATATAAATATATATATATAGTGGTCATGGATGGAGGAAATGAAAGGAGAGTGAGTAGAGACACGAGATGATAAGACATGGACGAAAGAAAGGGGTAAATGTATATATGAGACAGGAATGCACCGATATTGAATATTGAGTTGACACTGATTTAAATAGCTGGATTGGGTATCGGTGACAATGAGGCCGATCAATTCTACATGTATATATTATATACATATAAGAAAATTATCCCAATCACTTCTAGACAGCGAGGCATACAGTTTATTAATCAAACACGGATATTGGCTGATACCCACAGCCCAGGTATCAATATCAGGACTGAAAAAGTCGGATCGGTACATCCCTAAAGAGAGATGAGGAGGAAAGGGAGGAGACGGTGCATATAGTGCATTATATGCACATATGGTCATTATTATTAAAACATATCAATAAGATGCTTTTTAAATCAGACAATTTTACCACCTGTCACTCCCCCACACATCCCTTCATTCCTCATATTTAAACACACTTGCCACTTACTTTACGCTCTACACTTGTCACCTTCACTACACTTACATTTCACCTTAAGTACTGTCATCTGTTGCCTGTGCACTTTGTTTTAATTTTTAATTTTTATATTCTACTGTAGAATAGTAGATTTAATTGTAAATAGTCCCTCCCATTGTTGCACTTTGTTTATCGTTAAATGTTTATTGTTGTTATTGTTAAATGTCATGCACAAATTCCTTGTATGTGTAAACACACATGGCAATAAATGGTTCTGATTCTGATTCGGACCGATCACATGGTTTGTGCTTCAGGTTAGGAAACCAGTGATGTCCCCGCCTCTTCATCACCTTACACCCACCCATTTATCACCCGTGCATTCCAAATCATAAAGAGGTGCCACTGTCTAAATAGGTTCAACGCTGACAACACCAGCATGAGACTGTAATTTTCTTTTACCTTGGCGGCAGCAGAAAAGACACGGTGAAAGCAAAACAGAGCGGCAAAAAGAGAGAGACAAACATAAGGAGGGGATGAGGCATTTAAAATCTAACCGCAGATAACTCCACCCAAAAAGCCCCTTGTGTGTGTGTTCCTTGATATGTGTACTTGTTTGCGTATATGTGTGTGCATGTGTGTGTTTGAATATATAAAGGAGCATCCTTCTGCTTTGGCAGAGGATCACAGAGTGTTAAATCACTTGTTATCCATGTTTGAAAATTGAGTTGGCTGGAGTGTTTGCATGAGATGTGGTCTCCCTTGTGTCTCTCTGTGTGTGTGTGTGTGTGTGTGTGTGTGTGTGTGTGTGTGTGTGTGTGTGTGTGTGTGTGTGTGTGTGTGTGTGTGTGTGTGTGTGTGTGTGTGTGTGTGCGCGCGGGTGTTTGGCACCAGACAGGAGGGTTGCTGTGGGTCCACGCTGGTGAAGTTGGGGCTGGAATGTGATTGGTGGGGACAGCGGGCCAAAGGCCGCCCAGGCTAGCGACTGCAACTTGGTAGAGTGCCCCACATAAACACAGGCCAAATCTGAGAAGATTCACCCCGAATTCTCTCTGCCCTCCCTCACATGTTGGCAGCTCTTGTTCATGTGTTTCATAGAAAGAAATAAAAGCCGTTATATTTGTGTCTCCTCTCAAAGTTTCTCCCTCAACCTTTTACAAATGATTGTGTGTTGTTTTCATTCTTATGAAGGAAGGGCCTGCCACTACATACTGTAATGTCAAATGTAATACCACACAGTAAGAAGTTATTTGATTCTCCTTTTAATTAGATGTATACTTTTTTACATTGAAGTGCTCATGTGAACCGGCCTGTTATATGTGTTCGTATTGGGGCATTAACAGCGGCATCTCGTCACTGGGGAGGAACATTGAAAATATGTGGGTTATTGAGCTTTGAAGGGAAGTATGGGAAGGCGGAAGGACAGAAGAGAAACAGAAGGGGAATGGAAACAAAGAGGAACAGCTAGAGAAGGGAAAAAGGAGAGGGAGAGATGATTAATCCAATCAAGCCTCTTAGTTTTTCATCAATAGGCATTGTTCTAAAATGGCTGCCTCTCCCCAGCTCAGGCTGTGGGCTGCGGCTAGGCTAACACACAAGCTAATCCCAGAATAATACGGAGACGAGGGCAACGCTGAGGACGTGGGTCTGCGTCAGCAGATTAGTAATAGCAAAGGATTCACTCACACACACACACACACACACACACACACACACACTGGGCATTGGAGAGAGAGTCCCAGATTGAGTGAGGTGCTATTGGATTGTGCGGCTTAGAGTTTTATCGTGTGTGAATGTGTGTTCCTGGTTCTGTTGTGGAGTGTGGTAGAGCTGTACTGAGCCGCTGTGGGTTCACAGACTGTAGTTGTCTGAAGCTGGAGACGTCATGTTTGTGTTTGCCCGTGTTCTTTGACGCGTGTGTGGGTTAGTTCAAACAAGGGCTCATTGTGTACAAATAGTCTACAAATAGGGCGTGTTTTCTCAAACTGTATGAAGGTGTTGAAAATGACGCATGTTTAGGACATTAAATGTGAATGCTATTTTCAAACCGCATACTAGCTCAGGAATGGCAGAGCTTGTGTTTGTTTAACACAACATTACGACCGCAATATTCCCTCTGCCTCATTTTTCTATCCCCTTCCCTCAACGTTTCCCTTTTTATTCCGCTTCCCGTGTTATCCATCTCCCTCTGTCCTCCTGTCGATCTCCCTCCCTGCCGCCCTCCTTCCTGCAGCATTTGCTGAGATGACAGGAGGGGGGTTTTTCCTTTGTTGGGGAGCTGCTCGCACATTCTCTCCTCTGTTGACAGGTAAAAGACATTAAAGATACTAAAAGACTGAGCATGATGGAATCCTCTTGGGAGTAAGGAGGAGGGAGGAGGAGAGGGTAGCACTGATAGCAAAGTGGGGGAGAAGGAGGGGAGAGCAAAGGGAAACTGAAAGATAGTGTGCTGAAGCTTGGCTAAAGGTAAAGTATTTAGTGAGAGAAAAGGAAGGAATGAGTCACAGAGGGGAGGAGGCGGTCGGGTTGTGGAGGAGAAGGGGAGAAGGGTTTGACAGTCAGTGACCTCGGGTAAGTCTCTTCGACTGTGTGCTGATGCGTGAAACCTGAGCACACGCAGTATTAGCACGCCTCACTTACTGAACACAGGAGAGGACTCACACAGGGCAAAGCAGTTCCTTATACACACACACACACACACACACACACACACACACACACACACACACACACACATACGTACCTATCTACCATACATACATTAGAAGCACACACGTTGGCACATCTGATGATGAACTTACCCACTGTTACAATACTCACACACACAAAGCTGGAGCCTTGTTATAGGTTAGTGTGTTAAATCCAGAAGCACAATGGTGAGTGGAGAAGGTCAGCTCAGGCCCTCCAAAAGGCCCCAAGGCACTGCCCCTTCAGCTGCTCTCTGCTGCCTGTGTACACATACAACTTGTGTGTTTGCTTGGCGCCCGGCCCGGCCAGCCCGTGTTTGTGGCCGTGTACAATTGTTTAATTCACAAAACGCCTAAGGCAGGTCGAACAATAATCCTGCGCTCTCTCTCACGATTTTTCTCTCTTGCTCCTCTTCCCGGTGTGTAAGTTGATGGGTTAACCATCTCTGTCCAATAAGCAGAGATAATTGAGACAAACAAGCCAATGAGGAAATGTCACAGGAGAGCACAAGTCAAGCGAAAAAACACACTGCCAGCAGCTCTTTCTGTGTGTAGTGTGTGTATACACACAATACATATTAAGCAGTGGTGTATAAAGTACCCAAAAGCCGTACTTGAGTAAAAGTAAAGATACCTTACTGGAAAATTACTCCAGTAAAAGTAAAAGTCACCTATTAAAATACTACTTGAGTAAAAGTCTTAAAGTATCTGATATTTTCTGTACTTAAGTATCAAAAGTATTTTTCTGATATAAAATGTACTCAACTATTGAAAGTAAAAGTAGAAGTACATGCTTTTAATAAAAAAGCAAAGGGTCAGAATTTTGAGAATTATGAAGTTTATTCTTTTAAGTGCTGTGGCCACCATGACCAAGGACAAGGAGTTGTGTTGAAAATAACTGGGTTGGCTGTGATCCATCCATATATATTATGTTCAACATAATATATTGTACCTAAGTATACTCTTGCATCTACTATGAACTTATCATCATAATTCTCCAAAAAGCAATATGACACTAAGGAGTTGTAACAGTGTGGTTATAAGTATGCTCATTCCGCCCGGTACCGGTCTGTGGGTCCCTTGGTACCGGGCCGCACAGAAAGAATGAATGAAAAATAAAAATAAAATTTAAAAAATAAAGGCCGGAACGATGTTTTATTGTGAAAAAAGATCGCATACATCACGAGGTTTGACACATGTCAAGAGGTTCCGTTACTCTAAAAATGAAACTTAAAAGTCTGTTTAACTTTGCCGGTGTTCTGGATTAAAACCAAGGCAGAGTATCCTGAGATCGCCAAAAAAGCAGGAGAACCTGCTTCCATTCCAACATCCAAGTAGACTGGACATAACGAACACACACGTCAGGTGTTGTTGTCTCCCGTCTCTCCGAGGTCGGACCCGGTCCGTGAAAATATTGTCTTCACGTAACCGGTCTGTGGCGCATAAAGGTTTGGGAGTGCTGGACGAGAGGGTGTAGAGGGCTAATGCATAATATTGTGATTCGCAAAACCTGCTTGGTGGAGTCTGTGTTCTGTGTTTTTTTTTTTCTTCTAAAGATAGATTTGATTTTGTAGCGAGTAACGAAGGTTTCAGGGGAAATGTATCGGAGTAAAAGTACCAGTTTTCTTTGCAAAATGTAGTGAAGTAAAAGTAAAAGTAAACAGAAATATAAATAGTAAAGTAGAGTACAGATATCCCAAAAAATGACTTAAGTACAGTAACGAAGTATTTCTACTTCGTTACTATACACTACTGATATTAAGTAAAGTACATGATATTGTGTGTGCTATTCTTATTTGTGTACATTACATTTAGCTGACGCTTTTATCCAAAGCAACTTAAATTTTTGCTCTATACACCGTAGACACAGCAACGGGGAGCAATTCAGGTAGTGTCTTGGTCAAGGACGCATCGACAAGGACTAGCGGAGCCGGGGCTTGAACCACCGATCCTCTGATTGAAAGACGGGCACGCTAACGACTGAGCCACAAATATACACATAAACATGTGTGTGTGTGTGTGTGTGTGTGTGTGTGTGTGTGTGTGTGTGTGTGTGTGTGTGTGTGTGTGTGTGTGTGTGTGTGTGTGTGTGTGTGTGTGTGTGTGTGTGTGTGTGTGTGTGTGTGTGTGTGTGTGTGTGTGTGTGTGTGTTGTCAGCTTCTTTGCGGCGTAAAGCAGGATTCTCCTGCTGCGTCTGCTATCTAGGTTCTCTCAGCTGCGTTTACATACCATACACCTGCCCCCTGGGCAAATCTCTTAGACCATTAACACACACACACACACACACACACACACACACACACACACACACACACACACACACACACACACACAGCACACATGCACACATGCACACACATATTTGTTAATCAAATGAGCAGCGCTTTTAAAGATTCCCTCCCTCCTTCTACTCTGGTTCACTATTTCGTCTGTGGTTCTCTGCTGTTCCATCTAATAACAACGGGACTCGTTGAGAGGCAGCAGATCTGATGTGTTTGATATGGAGACAGATGAAGGGTTGGAGGATGCAGGTAAGAGAGCTGGGTGACTATAAAAAGCCTCATCAGAGCAGAGACGTGTGGCGCGATGCATTCCCTCGGCTGAGAACAGGGACGCTTTTGTTGTCTGTGCTAGAAAGCAGGTGGGCCACAAGGCATTGTGGGAGGGATATGATATGACGGCACATCAGGTTGTCAGCTCTGGCCAGCTTCCCCCCACCTGGCTCCCTTGTGTGTGTGTGTGTGTGTGTGTGTGTGTGTGTGTGTGTGTGTGTGTGTGTGTGTGTGTGTGTGTCGGTCATCAATAAGGGCTAGCAGCCATTTAAAAGGGAAATCCACTTTAAATCAGAAGTGACAGTATCCTGGTGAACATGAGGAGTGCAGGCTTGATTTGTGAATATTAAAATGTGACTTTCAAAGCAAAAAAATGGAAGCGGCGCCTGAAGATGTCATCAAGAGAAATTCTAGAGAATGATCATAGCGCTATCCACACTGCACAAATCATCCATTTTAATGAGCAACTTAAATCAGGTGTAAGTGTTACAATGTTATTTTTAAGAGCATAATTTAGGTTGTTTCAAATCACTTCAGATCTTCAGTAAAATGTCTTTTGCTTAGTGGAGTGAGTAGATTAATCTTCCACAACAGGCACGGGGAGAGATTTAATCGGGACATATGCTGATTTTCAGGTTCATACTTCTAATATGACTTTCTGAAACATGTTTACATGCTTTCATGTAAACAAAGAAAAAACTTTGCATACTGTCTCTCTGAATGTATCAGTATTCACCCTTTCCCCAAAAAGCTCAGTCTGCCCTGATTGGATTTCAAGGAACATATGGCACACCTTTGCAAAAGTAGCTCTCAAGCCGTTGTTGGAGACACTCAGATGGGGGGCGACATATTCTAATGAACCTGCATTGGACGGAGAGCCAAATGAAGGAAGGAGAGCCAAATCTGAATGTCTTATTAAATCCCATATTTTCACAAAACCAGACTGGGTTTTTCTTTTCACAGTATGTGGGTTGCTATGTTCTCCAGATACACAAATGTATGTGCACAACCACTGAACAAGTACATTTCTTATATATTCCTTTTAAACAACGTTATTTTCAAAAATGACAGTAATGACAGAGTTTTGCTCAGATAGAACATGGCACCAGCATTAATTTGAATACCGTCATTACGGCAACAAGGACGTCTTTGCATCAATATAACCTGAAGAGCACACTGAAGTGTGTATAGCTATGCTAATGAAAACGCTTCTCTGGTCTCCCAATGTTTCATAATGCTTGATTAAACCCTTTTTATTTGCTAAAAACGTAATCAATACATTTATCTGACATCAGTAGCTTTGGAGATCGCTGTGGTCTTCTGGGCAGAAATCAAACCAGATGTAGTGTGTGTAAAAGCCAGTCAATGATGTCTTTGGCTCAGGGAGATATATTATCCCACAATTTGACAGGAATTTCTCCAGACCTCTGTTGTCCTTGCTGGAAGTGTTAGGTTACTCATGCAGCGATCTGCTTTGTATCGCCAAAGTAAATTGTCAAAATAGACTCTCTCTTTCAGTGTTGCCAGCAGCGTTTCCAAGTACATGAATCTGCTAACTTGAAACTCAAGTGTTTATCTTCACTGTCTTTCATAAACTGAGTCATGCAGGATTAGCGACACCAAAGACTCATCAGTGGTTGGACGGTGGCCTACGATTACAAAACATCCCTTCTTCCTTTTTACACTCAGTCCCTCTTTTTCCTTGTTCTCATTCTTAGTTTGTGGTTTCCTTGTCATTTCTGGGTTATGTATATGTTTATCTGCCAGCTCTGCATGATCATATGGAAAACCTAAATTAGTTTTAAAAAACTGTGTCTATACTCAGTTGTAGCCTTTTGTCTACTGTTCATCAACTGTCGGTTGTTTGACAGTTCAAGGTCAAGGCGAGCTCCTGGTGAAGGAAAAGACAGACATATTATGCATGTGCATGTACACACCTTTGCCGCCATCCCAAGGTGTGACTGCACCGGGCGACAAGGCCAGCGTCAGAGGGGAGTGTGTCTGAAGTGTTGAGCAGTATGTGTGACAGGTGTGTGACATGCTTTAGATGAGTGTGTGCCACTGTGGGTTAGCTTCATGAGGCGGACACAGAGGTGTAACCACATTAGGTGCTGTGATGATAAGGGGATTTTGAGAGCAGGTGTTTTGCATCCAGTGACTAAACAACCATTTTGTTTTATTGTAACCCTTGCTGGACCTCAATTTTGAAATACAGGGAGGTTCCTAAAACCCTTTTTGAGGTAATGACCTAAAAACAAACACAGCAGTCAGTTATTCCTGTTCTGCCCAGTTTGAAAAATGTGAGCTTTAATGGTAAATGGTGTCATTGATTCCTTTATCTAATATTTAAGAAACACCTTACAATGACCTTTGCTGTTTTTATTTCATGTATTTCCAAAATGTATTTCAATGTGCATAACTTGTCTTGTAGACCATCAGAGTTTTCAAAAGCAGCTTCACTGCTCCTTTGTCTCTGAAACACGACTGCACACACCATTCTTTAAAAAGCTATTTCCTCAATTAGTGATGTTATGCTGATGTTGGTGAGTGCTGTTTAACACATTGCTCCCAAATCTCCTGTAGATGATCAATTGGATTAAGAACTGCAAGGGCCATAGCAAATGGCTTAGAGCTTTATTGTTGTTGTTGTTTTTTTGTTGTTGTTTTTTATGTAATTTGTCACTGCCCTCTCTTGGCTGTCCTCTCCACAATCAGTGCCCAGTGAGCCGTGAAACGCACTTAAGTTTATGTAATTTGTCACTTTGGTGTATGCAGCATATCTATTAGAAAACATTATTTCTGAAAAAAAGTGGCTGCAAACTTGAAATATAACTCATGAATACTCAAAGCCTTGTGTGTTTCTCTTTTCCATGTCAACCATCCTCCTCCTCATGGCCGGTACACACTTTACCTCTGATCCTCACCCCTCACTTCACAGGTAAGTGCTTGAACTCATGAACAAACAAACACACACACACACACACACACACACACACACACACACACACACACACACACACACACACACACACACACACACACACACACACATTGCTCAGTTACTGTATCTGTTATCTGAAGTCGTTGTGTGATGCCGATGAACTTCTTAGCGAGGCCACACTCCTGGATAATGTTGCTAAGAAACAGGAGTGAGTGAAAGTGTGCAACTGACATCGGTTGCTGTCCTGTTGACACTGAGGTGAGGAGCTGTGATTACACTGAAAACCTTCTGAATATCACTTGGATACAAAGTATCGTGTGTTTTTCTCTTTGTGGTAAATCAGAACGTCATATCTTTCCAAATGTAGCATCTTTATATCAGAGCTTTTCTGTCCAGTATTGTAGAAGCAGCACATGTCGTGTGTGCGTGTGTGTGTGTGTGTGTGTGTGTGTGTGTGTGTGTGTGTGTGTGTGTGTGTGTGTGTGTGTGTGTGTGCATTCATTTGTGTGTGTGGTGCTCAGCTGGCCAGGCGAGAGTTGTGTAATTGCAGGGTTATTGCTGCTGAGCCTGATGGGTAATGACACATTTGCAAATTAATTCTCAGTGCTAGGCTGTGATTAGCATACGGAGAGAAGCATCTCACACACAAAGACTGATACACACACACACACGGATGCTCACACACACTGCGCAGACTTCTAATCATCGGTGAGAGGTCAGGTTAAATGGGTGTGTGTAATGGTGGAGTGGGTGCTGGTCTTGGCAAATGGGGGTGAGTGAAGGGTGACGAGATATAATTTCTCGTCATATTTGATATGAAACGATGCACTGACCGTTTTTGTTACCATTTTCAGCTTTGTTGTATTTGAATAATTTGTTGGTATCATGTGAATTATTATAGTAGAACAGAATTCATCATTTGTATTATTATTATTTTTTTCTTACATTTGGAACATTGTAATATATATTATATATCCCCATACCCGCTTTTCCTCCGGGTTGTGGAGGAGTTAAAACAAATCCCAGCTGACATTGGGCGAGAGGTGGGGTGAACTACAGGAACTGACCTGTTTTTTTAAAATCAGAGTGCAGCAGTTTCCAGTGTGTGTGTGTGTGTGTGTGTGTGTGTGTGTGTGTGTGTGTGTGTGTGTGTGTGTGTGTGTGTGTGTGTGTGTGTGTGTGTGAGACCTCCAGAGGCTGTGTGTGGTAGGGAAAGATTATGGTGATGCTTTATCTTTGCTTTCCCTGCTGTGAAAAAACCCGTCTACACACACACACACACACACACACACACACACACACACACACACACACACACACACACACACACACACACACACACACACACAGGCACAACGATTGAAATATTGATAATTTTTTAGAAGACAATTCTGTAGTGGGTTGACAGGAAGTGGGCATGGCAGGTTTGTGTGTGTTAATATATCTCTCTCTCTCTGCTGTGCCCTCCCTCCCATCCCGTTTTCATCTTTTTTTCCCTTTTTTCTCTAATACCCCCTTTTCACTTCTTTTGTTCTTCCCCTCTTCCCTTCCGTTCTCCTCTGCCTCTCCCTGTTACTCCTTGATCACAGTGTTTTCAGTCACACACACTACCTCAGTCCCCAGGGAGCTTGTATAGCCTTTCAGAGAATGTGTGTGTGTGTGTGTGTGTGTGTGTGTGTGTGTGTGTGTGTGTGTGTGTGTGTGTGCGTGTGCGTGTGTGCGTGCCCCCTTATGCAGTGCACTTGTCAAATATGACTCATTACTCATTACCGTAAATAACAGAGGACGATAGTCTCTAGTATGCCTGTCCCGTAATAAGCGGCTAAATTTAAAAAAGCAAACAGATGATTCTTTTCCATTACCTGTCAACATCCCCTTCGATCACTGAACTGTGTACTGCTTTTAATTTTAGGACAGTAACCTTTTGACCTCGTAATATTTTCTTCTAAACAATTTATTTTAAACAATCTCTCTCACAGCACTCGACAAAAACACATAAACAAACAAATAAATACAAAATTGAATTTAAAGATCTGAAATAACCTGTTCTTTTTTAAACACTGCCGTAGCAGTTGGGAGGCAGGAAACAAATTCAAAGATGGATTTGTAAAAATGTTACAGGTGCTCTTTTGATTATTGTGCCCTCCTCAAACATTTACATACCTATTTAGTTGACGCCTTTAATACATTTTTGGAAAAATCGTTTGAAATTTGAGTGATCATCTGGATGCACCAAGTGATCTTGTCTCACCTTTACGGAAATTGGATGCTGTATTTTTAGTACTCTGTCTGTCTCTGTCTGTCAGTGTCTCATCATGTTGGTGGTGTAGCAGCTCAGGCGGACAGGTCAGCGCTCAACCTGTCTCACAAGGTGCGAGACACTTCAACACCGGCATCACACACACACACCTGATCAAAACTGCAAAGAAGCAGGCACATGCCTTCCATTGATGATAATGTGTATTGTTTGCGCATATTCAGCACTGTACACAATTTAGCATGAAGGGTGTGTAAACATGTTGCACAATCTGACTTATCTGTCCTAATGTTATAGCATACACACTGTTGACATGCTGCACTTGTCTTGATTCAAACATTTACGGATTTCCTGCCTTGGGATAAATAAAAAAGGGCTTTGTTCCCGGAATAACTTCCCCTCCCCCCCTTCAATCTATGGACTCCCCTTCTCTCCCCTTCCACACTTGCTCTCGCCTTCTGTCTATCCTTCTTCCTTCAATCATCAATCCCTATTAGTGATTATTTGCCCTATTTGCCTGTGAGCATGCCTTTCGCGCTCCCACTCATTCTCACTGTGCTTGTGGATCCGTGTTGTGAAGGCTTTTTTCCCTATGAGTCTTTCTGAAGGCATACGACCCCTCAGTCTGTCTCCCTCCCTTTCCTCCCTAAACTCCTGCCAATCCTCTCTCTTTCTCCCCCACTCCGAGTTTCATAGAATGGGTTTGAGAGCAAGTCAGCCCTCAGGGCATACTGTCTTGCGAGAGTATTTCTCCATCATTTCTCCCTTTCTCTTTCTTTCTTTCTTTCTTTCTTTCTTTCTTTCTTTCTTTCTTTCTTTCTCTCTTTTGACCCGTCTCCTGCTGTTTTTTTTGGTTTGGCATGGCTGCATCCCAGAAGATAGTTAACTCCTCACCCCTACTGCCACCGCCTCAGTCAGATTTTGTGAGAGCAGGCGGCGGAATAATACAGTGTGTGTGTGTGTGTGTGTGTGTGTGTGTGTGTGTGTGTGTGTGTGTGTGTGTGTGTGTGTGTGTGTGTGTGTGTGTGTGTGTGTGTCTGTGTCTGTGTCTGTGTGTCTGTGTGTCTGTGTGTGTGTGTGTGTGTGTCTGTGTGTGTGTGTGTGTGTGTGTGTGTGTGTGTGTGTGTGTGTGTGTGATGAAGAGATAGCAAAGGGGGAGGTGGAAGTCTGCTGTCAGCGCAGCATGGTGAGCAGTCTGTGCGCTAGGCTGCACAAGCCAAGTTTCCTAGACGGACACACAAACGCACCCACACGCAGACAGAGACAAGGACTCTTATTTTCAGGGAAGAGAATGGAGGCGGGGGATCTTTTATATTTTCCTCTTCCAAACACGTAGCTGTTCTATTGTGAGCTGCCCCTTGAAGACCCACAGTACTCTATCTGCACTCTCAAAAGGTTGATGCTTTCCTACTGTCTGATACGACATGAACAGATGCTCCCTTGATAGGCGTTGACTTCTCGCTGTCACTGGGGTTGCCCAATCAGCTGTCACCCTGACTCTGAATTGAACTGTGAGCACTCTCCTCCTCGGGTGAAGCATCAGCACTGGCCGGTATTTCCCTCTCCTCTGTAGACTCGCCTCTTCTATCTCTTTTTGCTCTAACCCCACCACCCCCCTCACACACACGCATGTGCGATCGCACACCACACATACACTTTTAACGGCGTTGCCTGGAGGGACTTCATTCTGCGATCCTGTCTCCTCCTCTCCTCCTCTCCTCCACCTCCTTCGCTCCGTATCAGCAGTGAAAGAGAGGGAGGAAAAAAGGGAGGGTGAGAAAATGAGAAAGAGAGAGAGAGTGGCAGCAGTAGCGGAGGAAGCAGAGCCGTCTCTCCTCTGATCATCTTTCTTGGATAGAGGGATAAAAGACAGTCCCAGTCATCGCTCTCTCCTGCAGGATTTATCCAGCTTGTATTTTATCTTCCCTACTCCCTCTTTTCACCTCTTCTTGGCAGTGGACCGCTAGCTTTTACATCGTTCTCCGGCTGTCCCAACTCCATTGGTGTGTGTTTGTGTGTGTGCATGTAAGAAAGAGCTGGAGAAAGCGTGTTTCCTGCTGCTGCTGCTGCTGCTTGGAAACCGACAGCGAGTGTGTGACCCTTTGCCCGGGGGATCACGGGCAAGAGCGAGGGGGTCGAGAGTGGGGGCGTGCTCAGGGGTTGACCCTTGCACCTCTCTGTCTGAGTGTATCTGTGTGACTGTCTGTGTGTTTGTGTATGCGTGTGTCCTAGCTGGCTGGGCGGTCCCAGCCTCACGCTTGGTTAGCGAGGACCAGAGAGCGGGGATGACAGGCTGAGTCCCAGCACAGCCTCCCCTCACAGAGAGCCTCATTTCTGGGTGGCTGCGAGGGCAAAGCCCCTCTCTAGCTCAGTCATCCGGGACAAGACGACTGCACGTTTGAAACCAGTTACTCTCTCTTCATGACACTTAAACAGTAACCATGTTTGGACTTAAAGCACCACTTTACTACTTGCCAGGTAAGCTAATGGAAAATGTGTGTGATGTGGCCATTTTCATGTTTGTGCTTTTTTTTATGCATGTATGGTTGCAAATCTATTGTGAATATATGCACAGTGATACAGTGTATATGTGTGTCCTTCTTTATGTGTGTATGCTCTGAAAAAGTGCACGAGAGGTTTGAGGTTAGCTCTGGAGTGCATCTGAGGAGACGCTTGTCTTTGTGTTGCTGGTCCTGATGTTGGAACCTAAGATCCAAGGATGTTAATGCTGTGTGACAACAGCTCTCACTCTGTTTCGCTAAGCTCTCAGCCCTTTATCAGCATGGAAGTCAGCAGGTAACCAGGACACTAAGTGGCAGTGCGCGTTTTATTCAACACAACCACACTGCGAGTAGGGGAGAGAAGCAAATTTGCGGTTTTGTATGTTCTATCTGTTTATTGTCAATGTGTGGATCTGTGTGTCTTTGTGTCTTTGCCAGTGACTGTGAACACATACATGCCTGTGGTTTTGTGTGTGTGTGTGTGTGTGTGTGTGTGTGTGTGTGTGTGTGTGTGTGTGTGTGTGTGTGTGTGTGTGTGTGTGTGTGTGTGTGTGTGTGTGTGTGTGTCTGTGTGTGTCTGTGTGTGTGAGAGAGAGTGAGTGCTAAGGCGGCGTGAGGTTACCGCCGGTCGGCACTTAAGTGCGTTTCACAGCTCACTGGGCACTGATTGTGGAGAGGACAGCCAAGAGAGGGCAGTGAGAGAGGGAGAGAGAATGATAGACAGCGGTAGAGATGGAGAATGAAAGAGAAGGGAACTCAAGAAAGGCTACCATATATACCATATTCTGTATTTGTTCATAAATATATTAATGTTTTCCCGGCTGGTTGTTTAACATGCACAGTGTGCACATACACATCTGTGAATTAGACAGAAATGTATGCAATATGCTGTGTACAATGTGTGCAGTGTCGGCTGTTTCACTCACATTGTTGTTAGTCCGTTTAATTGTGTAATATAAATCTGCAAACGGTGCTCTTCCTATTAATGTGCATTTTTATTATTGTGTGACTGTTGTCTCCCTACAGCGGAAGTGGGTACACTTCACTGACACTTAGCAGAAATATATTATTGATGTGCTTTAGTCAGCAGGTAGAGTGTGTAGTCAAAACTAAAGCAGCGTTGGTTATGGTCTACATAACCAACGCTGCTTTAGTTTTGGCCCTCACATTTTACTCTACAACCCTGTGGCCTGTTTTATTAGACCTCTTCACTTGCCTGTTTAAACTGAACATTACCTGTCCTCCTCCACCATCATTTGAAATTAGTTATGGATATTTAGATTTTTTTTAGCTGCCCTTTGCCTAGATTATTCCCCAACAGCACTGGCATACAGTACTTTACACTTATGCACTTCAATTAAAAAGGTTCCTCTGATTTTACATATGTGTGTGTGTGTTTTTACTGTGCATTATGCTCTTCTTTTCATGCCCATTGTCACACTGCAGGTATCCTAGAAACACAAAACATCCCAAATTTAGCAATTGTACATTAGTAGCAGATAGTGGCCTGCTTTCAAATGTTGCTAGAATGAGGTTCTGACCACAGACGCAGGGATGGTTGGATCAAACAAGGAGATCGAGGGAGTGATACAAAAAGGAAATTAGAGCGGAAATATCAAGGATGAAGAGCGATAAGAGAAAAGAGGGATTCAGTTGCTGGCTTTCACCTCCTCTATGTCCTCACCTTCCTCCTCTGTCCCCTCTGGGTTTTCTATTTCTGATTCCCTGACTCCCCTCAATCACCCATCCATCTCCTTCATCTCCCCCCCCCCCCCCCCGCCCCTTTTGACCCCGAAACCTCCCACACCAACCTGGGCCACAGCGTGAGACCCAAGCGGATTGGAGTCACATAGAGAGGATCTGGGTTGTGACGGTGGCAAAAGCTGGTGAGGTCTGTGTGTGTTCAGCACTGTGGGTTGCTTCTTCTCTTCCCCCCCTTTCATTCAGCCACTGAATGAGCCCCTGCCTGCCTTTCCGTCTTAACCGACGTTGCCTTGGAGACCATGTCAGACACATGCTAGTTCTCTGTGATTATTTGACAACAAAAAAGGTTGGGTTAAATAACGGGGAATTGGTTGGGAGGGTGTGTGTGTGACAGGAGAGCAGAGAGAGCGGAGACAAAAAGAGACAAAAAGAGAGAACAACAGGGAGGGAGGCAGAGACAGAGGTGGAAAGGAGAAGTACTTGAACTTGGGTTGCATTTACATCACAGCCGAGGTGGAGCAGAGCCAGAGAGCAACCACTTCATAATGGAGCATGGTCAATCCTTCTCCATATGCCTTTTCCCTTCACTACTCCTGCTTTCATGATCTCTGCCAGGCATTGGCCTTGGGAGTGAGTGAGTGAGTGAGTGAGTGAGTGAGTGAGTGAGTGAGTGAGTGAGTGAGTGAGTGAGTGAGTGAGTGAGTGAGTGTGTGTGTGTGTGTGTGTGTGTGTGTGTGTGTGTATGTTGTGTGTGATACCTGTGTACATTTGTCTGCATACCTTTCTGGTAGATGTGTGTGTGTGTGTGTGTGTGTGTGTGTGTGTGTGTGTGTGTGTGTGTGTGTGTGTGTGTGTGTGTGTGTGGGGAAGTTGACTACTCAGATCTATGGGATCATACTCTGCTGTTGTTATTTACCCCAAAACACTGTCTTTGCTTATAGCTTTGGGGTAAAGCAGTGAGAAAAAGGAAGAAGAGGAGAGAAAGTGGGATGGACAGGCAGAGAGGCAGAGAAATGCCAACAAAAAAAAAGTGGAAAAAGAGGAAGTAAGGTTATAGAGCAACAAGGGCTGTATTGTTATGACAGGACAGCATATTGCAGATACTGACGAACTCTGACGAACAACTGATTTGCAATCCAGTCCACTAGTCAGGACTGCATACAGGACAAATTGAGATAAATGGGTAACTAACTTTACATTATACAGAGAGAGAAGCAAAAATAGCACATAACTAAACCAGTCTGATGGCTGTGGTCTTCTCTCTTCCAGTCTCCCTGGCTCTCTCTGAAAATCAATTCCTAGGGAACACAGTGACGTGGACAAAAACCCTTTCTTCTCGCACAGACACACGCACACACACACACACACACACACACACACACACACACACACACACACACACACACACACACACACACACACACACACACACACCAGTGTAATCAATAAGTGTGCGAGCAATGCTGGGTGAGGAGCCCTTGATCAAAGTGTGGACTAATCACTGGTGATTCCGGAGCACTCTGGTTTAGGACTGGAGAAGTGTTGGTGTGTGTGTGGAGAGCTTTTTCTTTTTATAAATGTACACATTTTGTGTTTACTTGTGTGTGTGCAGCAGAGCCATCACACACTGGTAACCTTAGCCAAGGGAGGTCACTCATAAAGCCAGCAGAGAAGTCCATACTGTGTCAGAAGGGTATCAGTGTAGTAGTGTAATCATTATATCCAATTAACTACAATATCTTTCCTTCTCCTTCCTTCTCTGCGTTCCGAGCTGAAGCCATCTCCTTCGATCAATTCCTTCAAATCTCCCGGCTGCATCTACTACTCTCTTCATGCTATCATCTACTCGTGTGTCATCGGTCTCTCTCTATCTTTCTCCTCCTCCCTCTGTGCTTTTATCCCCTAGTTCACTCTATCATTGTATCCATTTATCTGTTACTCCCCCTCTGCTCTTCGGCCCTTCCATCCCTCCATTCTTCCCACTCCATGTGCTCTGACAGCTCTGTCATTTGATGGCAGTAGCGGCAGGAAAGCAGTCACAATGATGGACTACTAGCTCCCTCACCCTTTCTCTCTTGCACTCTCTCTTGCTCTGCCCTTGCTATAAAAGCCCTGACCCGTTCTCCGTGTGGCATCTGTTCCATGCCAGTCCGCAGGTGGCACTGTAGAAGCCATTATATGATTTGTGTTTTACCTGTCTGTTTGATCTGTTTGATTCGTTATGTTTTGATGACGCAATGATGTCAGGGGGCGTCAACGTTATATATAGAAGTCACCTGAGTGCAGGCAGGTGTGTTTTGTTTAGAGAGCGGAAGGGGAACCTATTTTTAACCGCATAAAGATCGCCTTAAGAACGCATAAAGAACGCATAAAGAAAGCATACAGAACGCATAAAGAACGCATTAAGACCGTATTTAGATACAAAGCAGGTTTTTTCTGTTCAAGAGGAGTTTTCATTTATTTTTCTGTTATACAATAAAAGGATATGAAGTCACACTACGAAAATGCGCGTTATTTTACCGACCGCTCCTACAATAAGTTAAAAATAGCCCATCTGAACGCCAGTCCACGTGGAAAAGAGTGAAGGAGCCCGGAGTCGCTGTCGTTTGGATTGATCTGGACTGCAGCCAGAATCAGAATCACCGGTACCGTGAGTAACGCGCGGATGCGCTGTTTCTGAAGCTGGTTACGACCAAACATGAACACAAAGGAAACTAAAGAAGTGTTTGGTGAGCCGACAAATTAATCCATAAACTGCCTATAAATTACGAAATCAATGAACCTATAGGCGGCAGGACACCGCGGATCAATATCGCCGCACGGAAACTGAAACAAAGCACGGCCGTGCGCATGAAAGAATATAAATAAATAAAGAAGTAACCGAAATACTAACGAATATTCCAACAAAACCTGTCGGATTTATTTGGAAAAAATACGTACAAACGAATATTAAAGGCTGAGAACGAAAACTGAAATAATGGCGGAAGGAAGTGAATCGGGAGTCATTGAAGCCAGTGTGACTGAGTTGAACGCAGCGCAACAGAGGAAAACGTTTAAATCACTCAGCGCAACACGTAGAGGGAAACTCTCACACTGTACACGGAAAATGAATGAAATAAAGACAATGATGAAAGAGGGTGCTGATGTTGACAATGTGAATAAAGCTGCAAATGACTTTCTAAGACTGCTGGATGAATTTAAAGGGTCTCATGATTCGGTTCAGTTACTGCTGCCTGAGGATGTCAGAATGAATGAAAACCTGGACTGGTTAGAGCCCAAAATGGCTGATTATGATATGTTTATGTCTGAGGTGGATCAATGGATAAAATCTCAGCCTGACCCACAGACTCTTGTGGAGGCTGGGGACAGTGTCTCACAGACTGGCTCAAGGAGTTCTAAAGGTTCTAAAGGTTCCAAAGGTTCACAATCCTCATCCGTGGTTTCAGCACGCATGAAACTAGCTGCAGACAAAGCTGCTCTGCAGGCCAGAGCTGAAGTTCTTAAAACGAAACATGAACTGGAAACGGAAAAGCATCAACTGAGTTTAAAAATGGAATCCCTGGACTTGGAAGCAAATATTGCTGAGGCGGATGCAAGGCTAAAGGTTCTAGATGCATTTGAAAGTGATGAAGTATCAGAATCTGGAAAAGAAAGGGAAGAACAAATAAATGCATCTGACAAAACGGAAGGAAGCCTAGCACAACTGGAGTTTGCACGGATAGGAACCATACCTAAGACACCCTTACAGAGCCTGATGTACACTCGACACCGACCACCAACTGGAACCACAGAAGAGCCTGAACAACCACCAAGGGCTCCAACAAACCCTCACACACGCAGAGCTGTGGTTTCTGATGGACCACGCAGACGAGGTGAATCCACTCCCAGAAGTGAAATAGCTCAGAGCATCGATCTCACAAACATTATACAACGACAGACGGATTTAACGGACCTGCTAGTGATACAGCAGAAAGAATCTAAACTCCCAAGAAGGGAAGTGCTGGTGTTTGACGGCAATCCTCTCACTTTCAGGCCATTTATGAAGGCTTTTAAGCACAACATCGAGGACAAAACCAAAAGCAACGAAGATCGACTGTACTTCCTGGAACAGTATACTGTTGGACAGCCAAAAGAACTAGTTCAAAGCTGCTTTCACATGAATGCCACAACTGGTTACGAGGAAGCAAAGCGCCTACTTAAATATCACTTTGGCGATGATTTCAAGGTCATATCTGCGTACGTCGAAAAGGCCTTGAACTGGAACCAAATACGTACAGATGATGGAAAGGCACTTCATAGCTACGCCCTCTATCTGAGAGGCTGTGGTAATGCAGTTGAGGGCTCTGCCTACATGTCAGAGCTGGACTCACCCTCTAACATGAAAAGACTTGTTTTCAAGCTCCCATTTAAACTTCGAGAGAAATGGCGATCTGCTGTATGTGATATCACTGAAAGAACACAGCAGAGACCTAAATTCCATGACCTTGTTCTGTTTATGGAAAGGCAGGTCAGAATCATTCAAGATCCCGTCTTCGGTGATATACAGGACGCTGCCGGAAGCACAAGTGAAAGAACATCTAAAAGAGACTCGCAGTATACGAGGCCTAGCAGCAAGAAAAGCTTTGCTACGACTGTTGTGCCCAAGACAGAAAGCTACAAGAACACCAATGCACGGGACAGGGCAGACAGGCCAGAGGGCATCCGTACAGCCATGGACGCTTTCGTCAAGCCTTGTGCTTTTTGTAAAGGAGATCATGTGATGGAAACATGTGAAAGAATAACAAATATTCCCCACGAGGAGAAAGTCGAGCTGCTAAAGAAACATGGACTCTGCTTTGCCTGCTTGGTCAAAGGTCACATGAGCAAAGATTGCAAGAAACGTCTCACGTGTCGTTCCTGTGAGAAGAAACACCCCACTGTCTTGCATATAGAGAACTTTACTCCAGGAAATACCAAGCCAGCATCTAAGCAGGATTCAGACACCAGGAGCAATTACATTGCTAAAGTTTCATCGGCGGCACAAATTGCTATGGTCTCATCAGCAGCACAAACAGGGGACAGAACCACAGACTACAAGTTAGCAGTAGTACCTGTAAAGATAAAGGCACATAAAGGCAGCTGTTTGATAGAAACCTATGCGTTTCTAGACCCTGGAAGCACTGCTACCTTTGTCACGGAGAAACTGATGGAACAGTTGTCTGTCAGAGGAAAGAAAATAGAGATCTTACTCCGAACGATGGGTCATGAAAAGCCTGTGAGAACCCATGCAATAAGAGGACTGGAAGTATGTAGCCTGGATGGTAACCGCTTCATAGGGCTTCCTGAAGTCTTCACACAAAATGCCATTCCTGTCAGTCAAGAGAACATTCCGACAGAAATGGACATAAAAGGATGGTCTTATCTAAAGGAGGTCCACTTAAGGCCCATCAAGGCAGAAGTAGGCATATTGATCGGCGCAAATGTCCCAAAGGCCATGGAGCCACTGAAAGTGATCAATAGCCAAGGAGAGGGGCCCTACGCAGTCCTAACAAGCTTAGGTTGGACTATAAATGGACCGCTCTGCAGTACTGCACCTATGGATGAGCATGGTCGACCACAGATAACGTCCAACAGAATATCAGTGGTCAAGCTGGAAGAGCTCCTTATACGCCAATACAACCAGGACTTTTCAGTGCAGCTTGCCAGTGCAGTCCTCGCTGCAAGGATAGACAGGATGCTGAGAAGAGAGCTTGAGTCAACGCTCGAAGACTCAGTTTTTTGGACCGACAGCACCGCCGTCTTAAAATACATCCAAAATGACGCCAGAAGGTTTCAAACCTACGTGGCTAACAGAGTGACCACTATTCGGGATCTGACGCACAAATCCCAATGGCGCCACATAAAAACTGGACTCAACCCCGCAGACAGCGCATCAAGAGGCATGAAGGCTGAGAAGATCCTTCAAGAGGAACACTGGCTGAGAGGTGCAGATTTCCTGATGCAACCGGAAACAGACTGGCCAGTGATCCAGGTACCACCCACACTGTCCGACGGTGACCCGGAGGTCAAGAAGGTGGCTCTGACTTTCACTACAAGTGCACGGCAGAATCAAAGTCCACTGACTCGTTTTATTGAGCACTTCTCATCATGGGACAAATTGATTCGATCGTCAGCCTGGCTCTTAAAAATCAAAGAAACTCTGAGAAAATTGAAGTTAAAGAAAATGAGTGATTCCGACCCAACTGGGTCACGGCTATCTGTGGAGGATTTAGGCAAGGCCGAGCAATCACTCGTGTCCTATGTCCAACAACAAACCTTCCAAGATGAGGTGACCTCTTTACAAAAGGGCTTACCCATAAAAAGAAACAGTAGGACCTATAGACTAGATCCCATCCTCCAACATGGAATCCTGAGAGTTGGAGGCAGACTAAGTAAGCTGGCAATGCCCGAAGAAACCAAACATCCTGCCATTTTGCCCAAGGACAACCACCTGTCAAAGATACTCTTACACCACACCCACGCCTCGATGGGTCACTGTGGAAGAAATCAAATGATCGCAAAACTCAGAACAAAATACTGGATCCTTAAAGCAAATTCGGCTGCGAGAAGGATCACACAGGATTGTGTACTCTGCAGGAGATGGCATGGCAAAGCAATGACACAAAAAATGTCCGACCTACCTCTACACAGGATAACACCTGACTTGCCACCCTTTACCCATACTGGACTGGACTACTTTGGTCCCATAGAAGTCAAGCGTGGCCGCAGCAAAGTGAAAAGGTATGGAGCCTTGTTTACGTGCCTCGCATGCAGAGCTGTACACTTGGAGATGGCCTACTCAATGGATACAAGCTCCTGCATTTCTGCACTCCGCCGATTTATCTGCAGACGAGGCCAAGTGAAGGAGATTGTTTCTGACAACGGTACAAACTTCGTTGGGACAGAACGGGAGCTTCGAGAAGCACTTACCCACCTTGACCTCAGCAAGATACAGCACTCGATGCACGCTGAAGGTATCAAATGGACATTCAATCCACCCTATGGTCCTCATCATGGAGGCGTATGGGAGCGGCTCATCCGGATAATCAAAAAGATCCTCTACTCCATCACAAGGGAACAGACCCTGGATGACGAGAGTCTCCAAACAGCTCTATGCGAAGTAGAGGCAATCATGAATGACCGGCCCATCACAGTCTTATCTCAGGATGTAAAAGATCCAGAACCTCTGACACCTAACCACCTACTTCAAATGAAGCGAATGCCGACTCTCCCACCAGGACTCTTCGACAAAGGTGATACCTATTCCAGAAGAAGATGGAAACAGACCCAGTATATAGCTGATCTCTTCTGGAAACGCTGGACACGAGAGTACCTCCCATTGCTACAGGAGAGACAGAAATGGAATAAGATCAAAAAGAATCTAAAGCATGGAGACATAGTGCTGATCATCGACGAAAGCTCACCACGCAACTCCTGGCCCATGGGCAGAATCACCGAAATCTTCCCGGACAAAAGAGGACATGTACGTTGGGTCAAGATCAGAACACAAAATGGCACCTTGGAAAGGCCCATCACAAAGCTGTGCCTTCTACAAGACATGACCTGATGAGACGGGTCCCTTTGCCTTTACTTACTGGACCCCTGAAAGGACTTTACTTAACCTTTTTCCTTCTTCTTTCTTCTCTTTCCATCAAGAACTTTTTGTTGAACTTTTTACTGAAATTCTTTGAACCTTTTCCCAAATGGATTATCGGAACTAAATGGATTACTTTTTTGGATTATTTTTGAAATTCTATGGACACGTGACAATCATGAGTATTGTCACAAAGGACTGAAGGACTTGTCACAAGGACTTAATAATTGGCTTCTTATGTATATATGTGTGAATTGCCCTATACCGGTCAATTAGGGGCCGGAGTGTAGAAGCCATTATATGATTTGTGTTTTACCTGTCTGTTTGATCTGTTTGATTCGTTATGTTTTGATGACGCAATGATGTCAGGGGGCGTCAACGTTATATATAGAAGTCACCTGAGTGCAGGCAGGTGTGTTTTGTTTAGAGAGCGGAAGGGGAACCTATTTTTAACCGCATAAAGATCGCCTTAAGAACGCATAAAGAACGCATAAAGAAAGCATACAGAACGCATAAAGAACGCATTAAGACCGTATTTAGATACAAAGCAGGTTTTTTCTGTTCAAGAGGAGTTTTCATTTATTTTTCTGTTATACAATAAAAGGATATGAAGTCACACTACGAAAATGCGCGTTATTTTACCGACCGCTCCTACACTCCCCCTCTGCTCTTCGGCCCTTCCATCCCTCCATTCTTCCCACTCCATGTGCTCTGACAGCTCTGTCATTTGATGGCAGTAGCGGCAGGAAAGCAGTCACAATGATGGACTACTAGCTCCCTCACCCTTTCTCTCTTGCACTCTCTCTTGCTCTGCCCTTGCTATAAAAGCCCTGACCCGTTCTCCGTGTGGCATCTGTTCCATGCCAGTCCGCAGGTGGCACTGCCCCGGTCATGACCGTAAAGGTTGGCGGTGGCTCATTTCACCGGCTGCCCCGTTAGCCTCCTCGTAAACCCAGGGCAGTTAAACTCTGCCCCTACACACCTGTGGCTCCTCTCTGGATACAAGCCACCAACAGCAACAGTTCCAGAAATACACACACACACACACACACACACACACACACACAATTTTGTATGACTATACTTGTGAAATCCAAATACAGTATATTACATATCCTAAATGTGCAACAAATCATTAGTCAGACTTCATCACTTAAAGCGATCAAGCTTAACATGTCCTGCCTCCAGCAGGACATGTTGCGGAGAGTAAGATGAGAGGATCGATATCACTCTCATGTCTGAGAGTGGTAACACTCTTCTAATCTAACTCCCAGAAATAAATCTAATTCTAATCTAATATTTCCCCCAAAAATGTAATATTCCTTTAAATAAAATCATGAAATAAATGACTTTTTCAGCTTATTATATCCGTCAGGACATTTGGTTCTCCTGCATTAGAACACACACACACACACACACACACACACACACACACACACACACACACACACACACACAAACAGACAAACAGACAAACAAACAAACAACACACACACACACCTGCACACACAAAATAAAAAATTTAAAAACAGACACTATTACAACAGACATTCTGTGAGCTAACAGGTGCAGGGGCTAATGGGGGCTTTGCTGGTATCACAGTAGCATACAACTATGATTTATGGACTGCAGTCAGCTCTCTTCCTCCCTTTCAGTTCCCTCTGGTAGTCTTGTCAGTATGGCACCAGGGAGATACAGTGCTGTTTGCGTAGTGCATTGTGTTGTCTGTAGGTTTGTTTGTTCTGCTGCTGTGTGTCTGTGGACAATGCACACATATGGGCAGCAGTGGGATGGGAAACGGTTTCTTCACAGCTGTGTGCCGGGATATCAGTTGGCAGGTCTTGTGTCTCACACTCACAGTGCTTGTCAGACACTTGGCTATCATGACAGACACTCACCTCTGCTCTTTCCCGTTAAACTTACATGAACCCCATTTGGAATGCGCAAGCAATGAGTATATGGGCTCACTTGCGTGTTGTGGTTGAACGTGCATTTGTGTGTGTGTGTGTGTGTGTGTGTGTGTGTGTGTGTGTGTGTGTGTGTGTGTGTGTGTGTGTGTGTGAGAATGTTGTCACCTTTCTCCTGGAACATTATTCCAGCAGCAGAAATAGCTCTAATTACCTTCATCTTCTTCTGCCTCCGCTAATCAAATTAGACGACAGAGAATCCTAATTAAACCCTGCCTGCATCTGATGGCTTTGGGTTCACACACACACACACACACACACACACACACACACACACACACACACACACACACACACACACACACACACACACACACACACCAAGGATCCACATCACTACACGTTGACACACGTGCACGTTGTTAGTATTATTTTTCACTTACGTTCACTCAGATGAGTAGCGGTTGTAGAAACCAGAGTGGTGAATAGTTTTTAAGCTTCCCACTGACCAACAAAATGACCAAGTGCATTAAGAATGGGTGTGGAAAGCATGGAGGTAATGCTGCACTCTTTGAGGTGGTTTGTGTTATTGTCTGATTTGTGATAATACAGCAATGCAATGGTAAAGATGCTCAGAGGGAAGCAGTGATTTATGTAAATTGGTAATTTTCATCCATGTTGAGAAAGACGTATAGGAAGGTATGAAGAGGGCTGTATTTATTCATTAATAGCCTAAATAACATGAGACTTTCTTTTTTAATTATTATTTGTTCCAAAGAAAGGTATGTTAATGTTCATGCCATCACACTCACACACATACATAGACAGACAGAAGATAGTGGATATCGTTGCCAAATGACTCTTCTGCAGGGCAACACAGATTCTGTTACATTTTGTCCACTATCTTCCTGGCAGAGCACCTGCTGGCTCGACCGGCAGGCTTCAGTTTTCAGCTGAGCAATCAGGGCCTCACATTTTTAATACCCATGTGCATACTTAGGTCCACAAACACACACACACACACACACACACACACACACACACACACACACACACACACACACACACACACAATGTCATTGATCTCAAATGTTCCCTGCCCTTTTAACAGCACCATAAATGCATGGTGGGTAGAGAGACGAGTACAAAAAAAACAGATAGATGAGGTTGGCGGGAGTCGCAGGGTAATCCTCCCTCACTAACCGGGGTAATTAATGTGTGAGGCTAAGATTTACGAGGAAGAGGAGTGGAAAGCCCAAAACTGTACCATCCAGAAAGAGGGTAATAGGGATGTGGAATCTGCACGTTTTCTTCTCTGGAACTATGTAGACTGTGTTTATGTGTATTATAGTGTATGGTTTTTTTGTAGTGAACGGGGGGGCGGCCTTTTAAGCTGGCAGCTTTCCAATCATTAGTCGATGGGATTTCAGAGCTTAGCCATCAAAGCAACTCATTTGCTTAAGACAAGGACTGAAGAAAGTGCAATTTGTTCAATCCCCTCTCCTCCTCTTTGTTCAATGTGTGAAGCATGTGTCTGTCATGCATAAACATGCAGCCACTGTCTCTATGTGCACTTTCTGATATTGTTAAAGCTATTATATTTTCACATACCTCATAAATTGGTATCATCCACCAGCTTTCTGTCTGCATGCAGTCATGCTCGGTAGCCTTCCCCTCGGCCTGGTGGGTCCCTCTCTCCTCCTATGGCCAGACACCAGGGTCCTGAGAGTGTTGACGGAGAGTGCTGCTGTGTTTATACACTGATTGTAAATACCTGCGTCACCAGGGACCTTCTCTATACTCAATATGTGAGTGTTGGAGGGGTTAAGAATGAGCGGCCGATGACCTCAGGGTGTCAGCAGGAGGTGGGATTGTTCGAGAGGGTTAGCAGGTCCTTGGTTGTCAGTTATCTTCCTCACCAGGAATGAATGACCAGAACTTGCCTGCATTAACACATAATGGTTATAATGATGATGGTGTTCTAAAAAGGTTGTCTGAAATGTCAAATAATCACAATTTGAGGTGCAAGGATTATAAAATAAATAACAAAGGTATGGTCCTTTAATGTGTGTGTGTGTGTGTGTGTGTGTGTGTGTGTGTGTGTGTGTGTGTGTGTGTGTGTGTGTGTGTGTGTGTGTGACTCGGTATGGCCGATGGGTGCCGAGCTGCCAGCCTTTCGGCACACAGGAAATGGAAATGAATCATGGAGGACAGATTAAGAGAATGGAGAGAGCTCATCACATCCTGTTAAATACTGGAAATGACTCGAGGCAAGGTCTCTCTCACTCCTCTCAATCCCCCCTGCCCCTGTCCATATCTTAGCTCACTCACTTACTCTCTCTCCTTCACTGTCTGTTGTTCTCGAACGGTGGTTTAGCATTGGGCGAGTGATCAGTGACTGGGCCTAAAACATCCTATTAAAATTAGCGTCACACACTCAATTTGTGTGCGAGTGAGTGAGTGTGAGATGTAGAGACAGCGAGAGACTGGATGATGGATGATAGATGATGGCTGTGACCTGAATAGATGGCTAACGGTCAGATGACTTCCTCAGGAGGAGGAGTAATGAGGAGAGGGCACAGGATTACCGCTCCATCACTCTGTGTTTATGGAATCCTTACAGCGAGCACAAAACAAATAGCACAGTGGCTATAGCCGAGTATAAATCTCACACACTGTGTTCGTCCATGCGAGTGTACAATATGTGCTCGAAAAACGACGCCTGTCTTTCCTTCTCTGAAAGAAAAAGAAAAAGAAAAATGTGGCAGAGGGTTTGATAATATATCTCTTCCTCTCTCACATCCAGCCGCCCTATGGGTGCTGTGCTGTGTTTGTGTGTTTACTGGTGTTTATTTGGCTGCTTGGTGTCCGAGTGTAGCCTCGATAGGGCTGGTTTCACACCCTTAGGGAAAACTGTACGAGCTGAAAGGTCAGACAAGGTTACATCAGCGTCTCTTAGTGAGTGGACACACATAAACACACTTCCTCTCGCACACTCACACTTTGTGTTGATGCCCTGAGCCCAGTAGAGACGAGAGTAACTTGCTAACGGTAAAACTGGTCCAGGAGCGTGTTTCCCGATAAATCCCAGAATACAACCAGTTGAAGGATGATGCATCGATCATACGTCCTAGACTCCGGTGCTGATTGATGTGGCCTGGCTCCTGGCTCTGTAAGTGTCTGCTCGGGTCTCTCAGCATCATGTCAAGGGAGGTCTCAAAAAGGGCTGGACAACTGGGGGGGGGTAATTAGGGCGGGAACTGCAGATGAAGGTCATAAGAATGCAGAGTGTAAGGTGAGAAAAGGGCTAAAGGGGGAGGATGAATCAAACAGAAAGATAAGACAAGTAGATGTGAGCGGGATGCCGAAAGTGCACCACCGCTTTGTTAGAGATGAGGGAGAGCTGGCACAAGAGGGGTGAGGTCAGGGGTGTGTGTGGGAGAAGAAAGGCCAGGGATGGATACTGATGATTGTGGGGGAGCGGGAACAGATTTGGGGAGGGGCGGCCAGCTGAATCCTGGTGGGGAATGGCAGGAGTGAGCTGGCACTGCAGAGGCGGGCATATGGAGGGCAGGTTGGCACTTTGGCTGCCACCGGAGTGTACACCTGCCGACAGGGGGAGACTCTGCCAAGAGGGAAGGGAGGGAGCAGAGGGAGAGATGGGGTGTGTTTGTGGTACGCTGTAGTAAAGCAGAGTTTCGGACCTCTGAAGAGTTTGGATATTAATAAAGAGTCTAAGTGTATCAGACAACCCTCTTCTGTGCCCTCTTCCAATGGAGACACACACACATGAACGCACACAGGTGATACATGCAAGCACACATTATTGCTCATTCCCCAACACCCAAACATCTAACACACACACACACACACACACACACACACACATTGGATAGAGAGTCCTAGATTGAGTGAGGTGCCCATTCGATTGTGCGGCTTATAGTTTTATTTTAGTTAGTTTTGTATTTAACTCAGTCTAAGATAAACAATTGCTTCATGCTCATCTGGTTTGTCTAAATCTAGCAGTCAGATGCACCAAGTGTGTCTCCTGGCAGAGAGCAAATAAACAGCCTTGATAATCAGGATAGCATTTAAATCCGTCCCTACACAACAACACACTCCCTAATCGGACTCAACTGTTTTGCTGCTAACTAGTTGCTAATTAGATCAGTGATTTCCTCTCACTCCCTTTCTCTTTTCTTGTGTCATTTTTTTCTCCGAACAAATCCAAGTGTTTTACTGAAAGTCTCCCTGCGTGTAGTGGGAAGCAAGGAGATGATGTATGTTATTATAACAGATATGGGATAGCTTTACTGAACAAATATAATATACTAAACTTAATGTGTGTATAAATATGCATTTTACGTACATCTAAGCTTTTATTAATCGGTGTGTTTGTGTGTTTTGGCTACTCAACACCGACAGATGCGAGAGCCAAAGGCCAATGCCCTCAATAAGCCGCTGTCAGAGAGGGTTTGTAACAGCCCACTGGAGCCCATCTGTATCCTAACACAGACAAACACATGCACACTCAAACAGATCAGTTTATCTGTGTCAGTGCAAGCATACACTATTTCATATTTTGTATATACGTAAGATATTTGGTTGTAATGTATGCCAGTGTGCATGTGTTTCGTATAGCTGGGTTTCCACAAGTCTGTGCTATTGGTGAATAGTGAAGGGCAGTGACTCTGTGCTCTGATTTTAGCCCTGGCTGTGGATACAAGTCTTTTGGCTGCCATGTTTTCCTCTGATCTGCCTCCCCTCTTTCATCCCGAAAACCACAGAGAGCAAGGCAGAGGGAGACGGAGAGGTTTAAAGGCTGGCAGCAACATCATGGCCTTGAGGTGTTATCTCTGCCCCTCACCGTGTTGGGTAGAGAGGGTGGAGGGGGTTGAGGAGAGAGAAATGGACTGTGGGAGTGATTGCAGCCTAGCCCACTTCTTTTTTTTCTTCTTTTCTGTGTAGAGCAGGATGGTTAGCAGATGGTCTTGTTACCAGCAAAATGAAAATGAACGCAGTAAAATTTGCTTGTGTTAATTTCTCATCCCCCAGGTGAGACCTCAAGCACTCATGTACTCAGACAACCACACTCAAACATTTACTCACATATTGCAGATGCACATGCATGCACACACACACTGACATGCACGGCATTGCCCTGCTGGCTTCAAGCACACACCATCTGCATGCGGGGAAAGTGTGTCGGAGGAGTGTGAAGCATGTGCCTGGCTGAAGGAATGTGTTTCTAATGTTCATAGCCATAGCTTATGCTGCTTTGGAATGTAAAGAGTGTTACAAAATGCTTCATGTCATCAGTCATCAGTAACCCAGTTGTCCAAAGACAGGGGGTGTTTAAGGGCACAGGCTGACAAAGCTGAAAAGAGGGCTCAATTGGCAATTAGAGGTAAAAAGAAGCAAGGGAGTCCGTGCTAACAGGGAGGAGGAGATGGCATGTTCATCCGCAGATGAAGACTAAATCCTTTCATTCGCTCCTCATCTTCCCTCCCTCCTTCCCCTGCTTGCTTAGTGGTGAGATGAGAGCTTCTGCTTTGTAACGTCTGCTTCTTCGTGTTTGTGTGTTTCGAGGATCCGGACTAGTCTTTTGCTTATCCCTCCGAGTGTGTGTGTTCTGTGAGGATAGAAGCGCCTTAGCCTCCCTTATCTTCTTACAGTAGGACGCTTGCTATTGCGGTGTGAACCCCCAGGGGGAAAGAAAGTAATGGAGGGAGGGATGGAGAGGGAAACATAGCTATACCTAGTGTGTAAAGTATCCTAATCTGTATTTAAATTTGCAGTGATTCAGAGAGACCACACCTATTTTTGTCCTGTAAAATCACTGTCATAGCTGGCTTTGTAGCAGCCGGTCGTGTAGCTCTTTGTAACGCACAATAGGCACATACCATCTCAATAGAGCTTTTTATCAGCCATGTTAATAAATAGGCAGGAGAGAGGGCTGCTGGATTTTAAAGATGCCTGCATTGTAGGGTAGAACATGTTCCACCATAGACTGAATGAAATGTCTTTGACTGTTTTTTTCAAGTTCTTTGACCATCACCTCCTGAAACTACTGAAAAGGCTGTGATAGAAAGAAACTCTTAAACCACTTGAATAACACATTCGTTAGATGATCCTTGACACATTATTGCTCTCTATCTGCTTGTGCGAAAATGAAAACCTTTTTATGAATGCAGATCCATTTACCTTGGAGCTCTGTGTACAGCACGGTGCTAACGCTGCTACATTAACAGGAGAGACTGGCGATGTTAAAACAAGTGGGCACTGATGGTACTGCAGTACTACGAAACCCAAATTGCATATGTTACACTGATATGTATGTATAACACGCACACTTGCACATGCTAGTGTATCTGTGGTGTTAATACCAAGACACTTTACCGCCCACACAGCCCTTGAATGTGAATGTGAAGGACGCATAGCACAGAGAACACATGTTCGCCTTGAACATACAAAACACTCCTCCATACATTGTGCTCATCCTTACAGAACGACCCCTTGCCATGTCTCATTGTTAAGACACATGCACCACAGGCATGAACAAGTGTATGCACTCAACACGCACGTAGAGAATTACCACGTGTCCTGTTGCTCTTTAACTGGCATGGTACTTTGTAGGTCTCGGCAGAGTCCTTGATCTGTGCAGAGCAGTGATGCTGAGCTTAATGCAGTCTGTCTTTGTCCCGGACGTGACCATTGCATTAATACAGCACTAATACAACACACTGTTTGCTGCATGCTAATCATGACACACTCTTTCTCGTGCTCTCTTTCTCTCATAAAGTATTCTGTTGTGAGACTTGTGCGAAAGGGAGGTGAGAGAAGACTTCTAAAGACTGGTTGGGTTTAACTTGTTGACTGTCATAGCACCACAACAAAAACACAAGACAGAAGTTTGATGGGATATCGTGAGTGTCATATGATAGATAGATCATTTTTGTATCTGAAGAACTCATGTTTATATTCTCTTATTCAATTTGTTGACCGAAAGCAACAATTACTGGCTTCGTTAGATAATATGTGTCTGGCATTACTGAAAAGTACACTTCCCTATCAACAGACACTACCTACCCCAGATTCATAGAGAGGAGAATACAAAGGAGCCCAAATGATCAGTTCTTGCAGTCATTGCGTCCCACATTGCCACAACATTAAGAGGAACTGTGGCTCAGCTGTGCTGGGAGCACCTCCAAACTTCCAGAACACCTTGAATGAAAAGCATAATTTGGCCTTAACACTTGTTGTAAGGCCTTGACATTCTACGCATCTCAGGCTGGTTGAATAAACAAGACCACTTCAAAGCAGCTCAGTGCCCATGCCAACAGGCCTGAGAGGAGGAGAGGGAGGGTTGGACTGCAATACTGGAATGAATCAGGAGGGATGTGTGAGCGTGACTGCTATTAATGGCCTAATAATGTATTTGGCTGTTTTGGCAGTTGTGAAAAGGGCGAAGGGGGCAGAGGGTAGAGGAAATGGGGTTGACAGCGTGTCACGGCTAGTTAAAAGCAAGCTGGGAGAAAAGAGAAAGGCCTTGTTTGTTGGGCTAAATGCTGTAAATAACATCAGAGAGTGCAGCTAAATGGAAATCAATGCAATTACCCTATTAGCATGAGCTTGAACTCACACAGGCCGCAGCTACATCTCTCTCTCTCTCTCTCTTTCTCTCTCTCTCTCTCTCCCTCCCTCTCCCGCACTCCATTTCCTGTACATGTATCACTTTATGCGTGAAGTTGTACATTTGTCAACATATCTGCCAAAGAAACAGTACTTTACAACATGGTGGTGTGGATGTTAGGAATGTTCAGTATGGATGCCGCTGGGTTGCCCCTGTTAACTCCACCGCAAGTGTAATGATTTTGTTTAGATTTGCATAACCCCCTTAATCACCCCTATTTTAATACCATACAATTGCGGGGGGAGATTATGCTGTTAAGTGGTAAGTCATAATTAGATAAATAATTGGTTTGGCTATCATCGTCCCTGTGCCATCTGTTTGAGGGTATGTGCGTGTGTGGGGGTGGGTGAAAAGATAGGGGAGTAAGTGTGTGTGTAAAAGGGCGGGGATAATGGAAAAGAACCAGGTTTTATGTTTGGATTTTTTTCATAAAAAGATTGTCCTTGTATTTTTTTTTGTTACATAACTCTCCCACTCTTATTCATCAATTCAGTGGTTTTCTTACACTGTGTGAACCTCCATACTAAGTTTAACTGCAGACACATTGAGAATACATGATATCAGAGGCTTCTTTCGAACTCAGAGACACACTGAAGTCCTTGTTTGCAATAAAGTATTCTGAGCTAAGAGCTGTTTCATCTGTTTAATTTATTTGTTTACTGTGATTGCCAGTCATTGCCATGCTGTGTGTTAGAATGTGTTTTCACAAATTTACAGGTGTTTATGTGTTGTTTGTATGTGTAAAAACAACTCTTTGCTATTTGCCTCCTTCATCTCACAGGTTTCTTTTTTTCCTCCGTTCTTTACAAAAAAAACAGTCGCATCTGCTGCTGACTGACATGCATTTGCATGTCTCCATCTGTACTGGCCCATCTCTTTCCTTTCCCCACTCTCTATTTGTAGCCTTATCCCTCCTTCTCTCTGCACCTTTCCCCCTTTTTTATTCTGCAGTAAGCATGACAGTAAAATAGTAATTTATGTAACCTGCCATTGTATCCCACATTCCCTCTTCATCTTTGTTTCTTTCTTTGTCAGAGTAGTTATGCTGGTGCCTCTCTCTGCTGGTGTATTGAAGGGAACAGGCGGTGGGGCTTCATCTCTACAATGAGAGTGAGGAGGGAACAATTTATTCTAATTAGCAGCCGAGATATTCTCCATAAAGATTACACTCTTAACTAACTGCTGCTACAATTAGGGCAGTATAAGTATAAAATGAGAATGGAGGTAAAATGAGTGAACAAGTGCGTATGTGTATAAGCATATTAGTATGAGTATATCTATTTTGTGCTCGTCTATGTTTGTGTGTATGCACTTGGGCAAAGTGCTGAGTGGGTTAAGGGTGTCTATGTGCTCTGAGCATTCCCACTGACAGCTAACAATTATGCCGCCGCCAGTGTGGCTAATAGAGGAGTGTACATTGTTAATTATGTCACAGCAGAGAGGTGGGAAGGTGGAATACATTTGAATAATGGGAATAATGATATAACGGTCTTCTCAATTCCATGGCCTTCTTATATGTCTAATGAAGGGTGTCTGTGGATGCATGTGTCCACTCAGACCCAGGAGCCTTTCAAACATTCATAAAAATAAAACAAACACACCTATTTACCATCCCCCCCCCCCCCCCCCACACACACACACACACACACACACACGTCATCTCTCTTTCTCTCTCACCCTCAAACACACACACGGTATTATTGAGAGGCGGAGGGTATGTCTAAGTAGTGCGCTCGTGCCTGGTTTTCCAGATCAATTATGTGTGGCTGGGTGATCGATGCGAGGGCTTAGCGGAGTGGAGAGAGCTAATGGGCAGGTCAGTGGCTCAGACACATCCTGGCTCCCCCTGCCTATTACCACTACGTCTGTTAATAGGCCTCACCACACTCCCCTGTTGCTCACACACACATACACAGACGCTTGGATAGTAGGAGGAAAGCAAGGAGGGAACACAGCCAAGCATGCTCTATCCACAGACCTACTTTCTACTCCCAGTCTTAACCCATGTTTCTCTCACACATCTCCTTTTCTCTCAGCTTTAGTTTCTTGTTCTGTTTTGTGGGCTTTGACCTGTTTGTATAGCAAGGCTTTGGAGCTACACCATTTAGAGCCATGTAAAGTAAATATGAAAGAGATTACTCTGCAACCCTCATTTAATCTCCTCAAAGTCTACTGTAGCTCAAACAGGCTTGAAGACAGATCATACCCTGCATTTCTAATTGGTTGAAGGATAGGTAAGTGTCTTGTGATTGGTCTTGTGTGGCTGTCAGTCAGAAGGTGTCTGATGGGGTTTGGCTGTGAGGCTGGGGTCTGGGTTAAAGGGTCAGGCAAGCAAAAACTGCCCTTTACTAATTTAACTGTATACTTTTCATTTCAAGTTGGTGGTGCTTTTTTGTTTCGGTCAAGGTTTAATGCAAACATAGTCCAAAAGTCCTGAATTTTGGATCTCAATATTTGGTTTCTTTTAACAATCTATTTTTTATATATGTATATATAGTATCTGTTTCAGATTAATTTCATTCAATAGCATTACAATATACATTTGTGCCTAATAGACTGTTAAATAAGTACATTTCCTTTTGGTAAATCTTTATCAAAAAAGATATATTGATTCAGGTAAATTTCATTTTCTAGAACTGTGCTTTAGGGTTAGAGTTACAAAATGGACAAATCTTAAATCTTAATTTAGGTTTCTACTCGATCACATTTAGAGCTGAAACGATTAGTCAATTAATTAATTTATTGGCTATTCATTAAAGCCCATTTATAGACAATTAATCAAGAAATTCATTGTCCTAATAATTGATAATGAAAATATTCATTAGCTTCAGCTCTATGCTTTCTTTCTGCTTGTATACTGACACCATTATTCATATGTGTAGGACATCTGTGCACAGCTGTCTGGTAACACAATGACGACAGCAGGTCAGTCAGCGAGGTAAAAAAAAGTAAATTAGTGAAGGGCCTCACTCTTCCACGTTATATCACCCTCTTTCTTTACATCTATCCCTCTCTCTCTTTCTTGCTTAATCTGTCACTTTGCTTAGCCCCTCTTCTGTCTTCCGTGTGGCATCTGATCTGCATGTTAATTACCTCTATCGCCTTAATTTAATATCTGCCTGGGAAGAATGTGGAACACACACCCCAGAGGTAAAGCATATGCCCTGCAGCCCTCACTCTCACAAGCACATATGCTTGTACATGCACAGACATACACAAGACCTATTGGTTTTCTTTTATGTTTTTTTTTACGCTTGCTTGGATTGCTGAGGTGTTGTGTGGGTGATGGAGGTAGGAGGCAAAACCGAGCATATATTCTGGATAGAAGGCCCAGAGTAATAGGGGGCCAGAAGGGGGGCTGAAGTCTTTTCTAACCAGCATCTCTCTGAGTGTGTATCCCCATGGCGAAGGCTAAAAGCGCTGCCACTTGTCGTCCACATAATAGAGGCGAGGCAGGAGGTGGAGGGGGGGGTGGGGGAGTTTGTGCTATTTGTCTTTGAAAGGAGCGAGGGAGTTCAAAAAGGAGGTGAAAGAGCCATTCTTTTTAGATGCCGTGGGGGAGGAAAGCGTGCATGCTTTCACAGGACAGGGCAAGTCATCCACCAGATGCCCTTCTCCACCATCAATGTGCGTACTGGCATGCACAAGACGTATACACTGACACACATATATGATACAGATGTTCTGATCCGCTGTACAACCAACCTGACACTACACAGAATGTTACTTGGTAGAGCTGGAGTGAGTTGTGAGTCCACAAGGTGTGTGATACCATCATAGTGCTAATAGCACACACACACACACACACACACACACACACACACACACACACACACACACACACACACACACACACACACACACACACACACAGATACACAGACACACAGAGACAGACACACTCTCACTCTCCTTCTCAGCCATGCAACGAGGCTGTGTCTCTAGTGGCTGATAGATTGAAATGAATGTAACAGCAGTCAGATCCTTCAAAAGCCTCTCAAAAGCTTAAGCCCCTTTATTAAATTAAGCTAACGATGCCTAAGGCCAGGTCCACTGCTGAGAGAGAGAGAGAGAAAGAGAGAGAGAGCGTGGAAGAGGTGGTGCATAGGGAGGTAAAGGCTGCAGAGATAAGGACACGGGGGAGAAGGCAATGTTAGGCACGAGGATGTGAAATGGCAAGTAGTCAAATCAATGAGGGATGCTGGGAATTTAGTATCAAAGAAAGGAGGTGGAGGCGGTAAAGGAGGGCTGGTGAAAGAGGACAGGAGGAGGAGGAGAAGAGAATACCCTGCAGCCTCCCATAGTTGTACAGTAGTGCACCTGCGGCTGAGGAGAGGAATAGTAATTAGGAAAGGCTCATTCTGGGAGACACACAGTGCAAATTAGTATTTTTGAAAGTGTGTAACAAAAACATAAATGTTTATGTTTGAGCTTTCGAATGGGTTCAGCATTTCCAAGCTTTTTTCAAACAATTTATGTAAATTTGCATTGTGCGATAAAAGCTAAATTATTGTTGTTATTTGCAGTGAGGAGGAAAGTTGTTCAGGGAGCGTAGCATTTGTGAGCCTTTGTGTTGATACACAATTGTGTGTTTTTTACCTGGTTTACCTGCACTGTATATTGGAAAGCTTATTGACCTTGACTTAAAAATTATAAGGCGACTAATAGTCACAGCATTTCTTTGTTAAATTCATTAGTTGATTTAATTGGAGACAAAAATTGTCATGCTGAATGATCTGGTGCTTGAAGACCAAAACATATTTGTGAATATAATTGTGATACCAGAGATTTGACTATTATTTTCTTGTAATGACTTATCCCTAATAGCAATGACTAATCACCAGCAATGACTAAAGACCCGTTAATGATCACTGATACAAAAAAAGACCATAGAAAATGACTAATTGACAAAAAAAAATGCCAACTAAGTCATTTTAATACCCAAATGACTGATTATTTGACTAATTGAACAGAAGGGGGCTGCCTTGGTGTCTAGAGAGCTGTCCTGGGGGTAGCATGTGTACAGACAGCAGGCAGATCAAAGGCTGAGGTCTCCGTGCTGCATCGTTGGTCAGGATACCTTGTATACCTGCTCTCTCTCTCGCAGGTCGAGTAGAGGTGAGGGATACACTATCACTTGGATGAAAGACAAAACACGCAGGCATAATCACGAACTGCACAAATGCATCTTCACACACGCACACACACGATATTCAGTCATACAAGACTCATGCTGCCTAAAGGGGAACACTGTGTCCGCTGTGTAGTGTTTCTTTTCTATGCTGTGCTGGGCCTTCTGTGAGCACGAAGACGTGAGCGGAGGCAGTAGACACATCATTTATAATAGGCCGGTATTTTAATCCAATGCATTGCAAGCAATTAGCAATTTACAGCACAATGTGAAAAGGCCCTCATCCCGCTTCCTCCCCAGCCATCACCTGTTTAATCCTTATTTTCATCCTTGGCTTTGGGAGCACACCCTGTCTTTACTGCTTACAAGTGCGGCTTTGATTTTACAGCCTGTGCAGTCTCTGGTATCTAATCCACAGTAAAACCATTGATAAGCCAGAAAGGGGAAGAGGTTGTCAGCTGAGGCTTCTCTGTGCTTTTGGTGAGTGACTGTCCCCTTGTGGACACTTGTTGCAATTACTCTTCTTTCTATTAACCTACTGTATGTACTGTATGGTCATGCAATATTAGTAACGAGCAAAACACAAGGGTCTTTAATATCTGTTGGTGATTGCAAACTGTGGTTAAAGCTTTAGTTTCAACCAAAAGTATGCTATTTCATAATATGAACTATTAAGTCACATAACCTTTAGTAGCTTATCACATGCATTTGGAGATATGTGTCAGAACTGATCTTGTGTTATTGGTTTGGATGTATTATTGCAGGAAGTCTACCACTGAGAACAAAGACACTATTGAACAGTTGTAACAGTTGTGTTTTTATGGAGTTACTATAGGGATATATATTTAAAAAACTATCATTGTCTGCTTTGTATTTTGCGTGGTAGCATCACAGATCTGCAGAAAATATGTTAATTAACAATTAATTAATTCATATCCCTTAATTATCCTCATTGACCATAGAATCACTGTTCAGATCACTGCATTTCCAATTGAATATGCTTTTGATTGACATTGCATGAGAAAGACAATCCATAATAATAATAATAATAATAATAATAATAATAATAAATCAAAAACAGGTAACATAGAATATTCAAATTAATGAAACGAAAAACAATGATATGGTCTGTCAAAACATAAATAACGCAGGCTAATTGTTGTTTAAGAAGAGTCGATGAATAGCTCGTCTCCCTTCATTTATCATATTGAGTTTGTAGACTATAAGTTAGTCACCGTTTATTTGAAGTGAACAGGAAGTGACTCTCTCTATCCTGGTTGGGGATGGACGGGACATTCTTTACCCCAGTGGGGACAATGCGGGGTCAGCCCCGCGGACTGGAGGCGTGACGGGGGAGCAGGTGCTTTTAGCCCCGCCCCCCGCAGGCTTGTCTGCGTGTCTGTCTGTCGGTCCGGCCCCCGCCGGAGAGGAAGCCCCACCTCCCGGCTCCCAGCAGCCGGCCGCCTCTCTCCTCCTCTCCCCGGCTCTCTGCTGCGCTGCGCTACGTCCCCGTGGCCACGCTAGGCGTCGGAGCTTCCTGCGTGACAACAAAGTGCAGACTCTCTGTTCTCGACGGAGGGATGGATCCGCGCTTTTACCGCTAACGGAGGGAGACCTTTACTAATTTAAACACTGGATTAGCCCATACTTGTTTGCGGTGAGTAATTCTGTGTAAACCTGTAGTTATATTCTCCAAGCTGGAGGTTGTTTGTGCGAACGAGCGCGAGCCTACGGCGAGGGTTATGTTGAGGAAGTCATTGCGATATCGAGGAAACGGGTGCTAGTTTTTTTTTTTTTTTTTTCGAAGGTCGGTGCAGAGCCCTTGTGTGTGTGCACGCGGGTGTGCGCGCGCGTGTTTTGTGTGTGTGTGCGTTTTCATGTGTGTGAATGAGAGACGAGAAATACAAGAAAGAGAGCGGCAGTGCTACTGAAAGAGAAAGAAAGAGCCACTCCCGTGGGTTCAGGTGGCGATAAAATGTTTTTTTTTTTTATTATCTGATGTTTATAAACCGCCTTGTTAAGTGTTTTTATTACATTTTTTTGGACATTCGTGTTATAAAAGGCCGATTAGCCTAAAGGACTGAAAGGAATAGCGGGCGACCCCCACCCCCTCAAATTAACTTCTTGTAACATTGTTACCGGTGCGCTGTTGTGATTATTATGTAAAGCACAGCCCACAGGGTTTCTGAGTAAGCCATTTACGTTCACTGTAGGCCCTTTATGTATTATTGGCTTTACTTGGTCTGTAATTCATAGTCTCCAGTCATGATGGCTCCTTTAAAATTATTGGAGAGCGTCTGGCCGGGGTTGATGCTTCGGAGCAGTGCAGTCCGTCGAGTTAGTGACACATGGTGACCATTTGCTGCTCTCGGGTGAAGGCTCTGACCCTGTGCGCGTGTGTGTGTGTGTGTGTCACACGTGCGCGTGGCAGGTGGACCGTGTTGAATCACTTCCCACGCGCTCCTTCACTTCTCTTGAACTCCAGGCGCATACAACAGCTACTTCTGTGGAGAACACACACACACACACGCGCGCGCTCGTACACCTCTCCGGTTTGGAACGGGGTCTACAAACACAGCCGTGAAGCAACAGGCTTTACTGAACACACCGTGCTGCGGGTTGACTTTATCTGCAGCCAGAAGGAGCCTTGTTGTGTGTTTTAGCTGCTCCTGATAAGGTTGGCCATACCTGCAAGAGCAGAGCATTAGAGCCTCCTGGTTTTTATAGTCCATTATTATCTCACTGCAACTTGCATGGATTACAGACTCTGTTCTCTCAAGGACCTGAAAGAAATGGCTCACATCTGCACAAGGTTCAGGAAAAATACAATATGGGGTCATTCAAAATAATTGAGGGGAGGGGACACATTTCATTTCACCAGTTAACACTGGAAGCCAATGGGAGATGCTATTGTTCTTGTTGCTTCACTTGTTGCTGACACTACACGTGGAGTTTGAGTTTCTTCATCTTTCTTTTTTACCACACACCGTCTCAAAGACACCACAACAAACAAGACATTTCAACTTTTTATGGACATTGTTTTTGGACATATATTACATATTTATTATATAATATAACATCATTAACTGTGAGCATGTCAGGGAGCTGCTATAGAATCACTCACTGATTCAAGATATGTGAGCTACAAATGAATTTGATTCACGACATAGATGTTAACTAAAACTGGATGGATATGATGGAGACAGTGCGTGGGCCATTGCAATGTGTTTTCATACATTAATATCGTTAAGCAGTAATAAGTTGCATGCTTGTTGTAAACCTTAACACAACTTCTCTATGCAGTTTAGTTTGTTCCCCCACCTAGTAGACATCCACTTTCCCTTGCATAATGTTAGTGAACAAACAATAAGGACCTCATGAAAAATTCTCCACTATGATTTGACACATGCTTAAATTATTGACCCTGCAAATATTCCCCAAGGGGTCCGAATCACCTTGTAATAGCAAAACATTGTCATTGTAATAGCAAAACACTTGTCCTGTGGCTGTAAACTCAGATCTGGATCACTTCTAAAATGCAAAGAAAGTATTTTCAGAGAAACACACTAAGTAACGGGGACCAACATAACCTCCTTGGCAGAAGCTGTGAGTTAGCTAACTCTAGGTGGATTTACCCTCCCTCGTCACAGACTTACATGTGTCTGATGGTTCAGGACATGATAGGAGTGGAAGATTATTTATGCAAATATTGCGCTGAGAGGAACAGAATTTCTCGCTTGTGATCTGCCATTTAAAATGTGTCGAACCCTTATACGCTGATAGCGCCTATACTAGGTTGGCATGCTTTCAGGTGTTGTCGTCCTGTTTGTCATGCTGCGGTAGCCTGCAGTGCTGCGAGTGTCTGGGGGCTAGACGGCAGCTGTGTTGAGCAGAGTGTTGGTGACAGTTTGTCTGTGGCTATAGCACCTGGCTCTGTTTAGAGAGTGATTAGGAGAGTCCCAAGCAGCTCCCCATACTGTTTACACAAGGAGCCTGGAGTTAAAGGTGACCCACTTTGCATTTCCTTATCAACAGCCCCCATTGATATCTTTGAATAGCACAGACTGTAGAGAGGCCTTTGCATGGGTTTACATGGTTTCCTATTAGAGACAATACGATGTGTTTGACTGGGCGAGGCTTGGATTTGACTAGCATTACAACAATGTCCTGAGGTGGTATGAAAATGTGGGTGCACACTCACAGTGCACACACCGCTCTCTTTGTGCGTCTGCTGTGTGGTCTGCCAGTGTGATGGAAGCAAAACCGCTGTTGGACGTTTAGGAAATACAGGTTTTCCTCAGCCAACATGTCTCCATGTCTTCTATCACCTTTCTCTCTTCTTCTCTGTCTGCTTTTCTCGTGGGGGAAGGCCCTGTTTGATGCCTTTTCCTTTTTTGGATGGAAAGAGCAAGTGTGAGTGATTGTGTGTGTGTGTGTGTGTGTGTCTAAATGTCCCCTACTGGGTGAAAAAACGGGTAGTAAAGGTAAGCTGTAAATGTGATGACCAGTGAAGACAGCTGAACAAACAGGTCATAAAGTATTTATCGGAAAGGAAGACTAACAGAAAGTTGGTTGTGCAGACCGACAGATTCACAGATAGAGGAAGAAGTTGTAAAGTAGATAGCTGCAGAACCAAAAACTTCCTGTGGCTCCTTTGTTTTCTTGCCTACTGCTCTTTGCTACATTTATCACTGGTAAAGCTTGGTGTGTGTGTGTGTGTGTGTGTGTGTGTGTGTGTGTGTGTGTGTGTGTGTGTGTGTGTGTGTGTGTGTGTGTGTGTGTGTGTGTGTGTGTGTGTGTGTGTGTGTGTGTGTGCGCGCAAGCCTAACCTGCTCTGTCCCTGTCTCACCCAGCTTTGCTGTTAAACAATACTTAATTTTTACCCCCAGGTATTGTGTATATGTGTGTCATGTATAATATTGTTTATTCACCATGCTGAAACACCACATTAAATTATGATGGACAATTAATTGTACATGCAATGAAATTTGTGAGAGATCACACCAAACAGTGGCCTGATCTCTATTGACAGCTGGGAAGAAGTCCGCAGGTATTGTAAACTGGCTCCCAATAAAAGCTGCATTAAAAACACTGTAAAGTTAGTTCCCATATACCGGCTGTTGTTGACAAGTAGATGTTGCTTTTGTGAGAGTTTAACTGAGAATCTTAGTTTTCCTGTTTGCATGCTGTCCTTAAACCTATGTCATACTCTTAGTGTACATAGCCCATAGAGACAGTAACATATCGTAGCTTGCATCGATATTTACCTGTGATAGTGGTAGTAGTAGTTCATTGAACGTGGACGTTTATGTGAATGCATTATCTCCCTCGTTCTTGTTCACTCTCATATCTTCATCTGTGGGTGTGTAAAGCAGATGTTAACAGGTGCTTAGTCACGCAATTTGACCCATTTCTCTTCAGGAGATGGATAATTGAGTATATGTCATTTTTTGGGTTTTAAGCTTCACATTTGTTTCACTTTACATAACCACGTATTTTATCATTTCTTTTGACTTTGGCTTGATTGTATATTTTTTATTTTACTCCGTAAACATTTCTCTGTATTTTTCTTTGCCAAACTTGAGCATTGTGTTTGTTGTGCTGTCAAAATGAAGCACAATGCAAGCCGGTTGAGTTGAGGCAGAGTCACGCTGTTCTTTCTTTGTCGGCATGAAGTCCCATGCTGAAGACCCATTCCCCAAACTGCATTGGATACGTGCTGCTTTCATATCCAGTGTGACACGAGGAGCACGCATTGCTCAGCAGTGGAGTAACTACCAGCAACATTCTCACAATGTTGACGTTGTTGTTTTTTTTGGCTTGGATTAAATTGCTTGAGGAACATTTTCATTCACACACACACACACACACACAAAAAATACTACATGCTACATTCACCAGCCCTGACCACACTATAGATATCTTTAGATTATTTGTATGTTTGTGTAGCTGATGTTTGCTTCTGTCGTTTTCGTACTCTAAGGGCTGATAAGCATTGGCCAAACAAACACAACACAGGCAACATGAGAGCAGTAGATAAGGGACACACACACACACACACACACACACACACACACACACACACACACACACACACACACACACACACACACACTCTCTCTCTCAATACTGACCATACTTGACTATTGCCCTCACCAAATAGGGCTTCTTTCATTCAGCATTTTGGTGTGTGTGTGTGTGTATCTATCTATCTATCTGGTCCTTGTGCTTTCTCCAGTCACACTCTCACGGTATAACCCAGCATTGTGCTAGAGGCTACTCTTCAACAAAAACCTTTTCTTTCGCTATCACATCATCATCATCATCATCATCATCTCTCTTTTCCCTTCTATCTGTGTCTGCTTCTATCTCTCTTCAACATGTCTGTCTGTTTGCCTTTCTCGCTTCCTCCGTTTCTCTCCCTCTCTGTCAAAGATATCTGCTATATCAGCTGACTGTCATATTGTGTGTGTCTGTTTGTTAACATGCCTCCTTGTGAGGTCAAGGGCAAGAAGTGAAGTGGGTTTTGTGGCCTTGCATGTTTTAATCAGCTCATGGACAGAGCTGCATGCCTATGTTGGGGGAGGCCACAGTTGCTACGTGTTCTCACAGAAGATCTAGTCGCCAGCTAGACGTGTTTTATCTGGCTGGTATTAGCATTACTAAAGGTTATCCATTCAGGCCGCTGTTCTTTAAAAAAATAATCTGTTTATATCTCGTTTTACAAAATCTAAATTCATAAATTAGATACACAAGAAGGACATTTTCTAAATTAAAGCTATTGCATGGCTTTCACGTAGCATTAAATAGAAAGTATTCTCGTGTCGCTCACTGGGAGTGGACTCTTAAATTGAGCTGTAACTACCAGTTACTTTCGTTATCAATAATGAATAGATTTTCCATTAATTATTTGGTCTAAAAAAAGTAGCGAGAGAATCATCAGTAAACAAAATGGTTCCCAGTAATCTTTCTGTTGATCAATTTATTGAATTATCATTTTGACTCCACTTTTAAGCCTAGGTCATGCGAAACATATGGTAGTTGTGTTTCTTTTATCTTGGAATGAAATCTTCATTCATAGATATTGCCTGTGAAGTCATGAGGATTTGTGCATTGGAAAGAATGGGTCATTCATTTGTCAGCACAGAGCACACTCATCTTAGGCCTGATTTTGATTGGTTGCGCAAATTCCACTGGTCCAGATAACAACCAAGCAATACCAATGCAGAAATTGTTGGTAATTCAGAAACAGAAGAGCTATTAAGAATAATCTTTAATGTGTTGGAGAATAAATACATGCTTTCAATGAGCTTCTATTCTAAAAGCTAGTCCAATACTTAAAACTGCTAAAACGAAGAAAGGACACCACGGGTCTCTGCTCTGTGACCAATAGAAACAATGCGGTTGTGGCTATTCACTGAGATGGGAAGCCATTGGGACGGCAGGTTTGTCTCCTGCTTGCCGACAGGAAATAGGTTCACTCATCACTCCATACAACATCCACACATTCAGACATGCACATACATGTACAAGCAGGAACACACACTAATTAAACCAATTACAAGATTACAACAGGGCAACTATCAGCCACCAGACCCTGCTTTGTGTGTGTGTGTGTGTGTGTGTGTGTGTGTGTGTGTGTGTGTGTGTGTGTGTGTGTGTGTGTGTGTGTGTGTGGTGGAGCGGAGCCGCTTGGGAGTCGGGGCCCAAGCAGAGCACTTGGAGTGCTAATTAGGCAACCACAACCCAGCAGAGTACATCACAGAGAGAATAGAGGAGAGAGAGGTTGAACAGAGGATGAAGTGAGGGGTGCATGTAGGAGAGCTAGCAAAAACAGCGCTCATCTCCTGAGGAGAGAGTGAGTGAAGAGAGAAGGAGGGAGAAAGTTGAAAGATGATGATAACTGAAATATGTTACATGCAATGATGCCCCCAGGCACTGAGAGCTTTACAGTACAGAACAATGCAATTTATCTTGGTATGTGTGGGCTGTCTGCACCAAACAGCATCACAGGTACAGCAACCATGAAAAGCTCCATGGCGGATCATCCTTCTTTGTTCGTGTTTGCTTCTGTATAGTTCATGGGAGAATTCTGCAACATCTGTCATATCTCCCTGCCCTGCTGGGAAGAGCCACACTGCCACCTTTTCCCTTCTCTGTAGCAGGTGAGGTTGATTAAAAGAGACAGTCGACAGGACCTGGTGATGATGATAGTGAGTCAGAGCTGACTCCCTATTCCTCTCTCAGTCAAACAGCTGGGCTGGCTGAAGCTGGCCCTCATCAGGAGAGCGACGGGGCTGTGTCCCCCCCTCAGCGAGAAGCTACAGAGGGCACAGCCACACAGACAGCAGCTTGACTCCTGGAGCATGGACCACAGCCAGAGACACAGACAGGAGGCGTGCGTGCGTGTGCGTGTGTGTGCGTGTGTGTGCGTGCGTGCGTGTGTGTGTATAAACTCTCTAAGCAGCGCTGTGAAGCTTAACCAGACTGTTCTGTCATACGCCCACGCTGGTGTCTCGGAGAACACAGCCACACTCTCCCCAGATGATATGTACACACACACACACACACACACACACACACACACACACACACACACACACACACACACACACACACACACACACACACACACACACACACATCCCGAGCAAACCCTGCCACAGCCACTATGTAATTAACAGACAGAGGAAATGGCGCTGCTGGGGTGGGTGAATCGGATGCAGGGAGGAGGAGAGGAGAGAAAATCATCTCAGCTCGTGCCTACCCTCAAGACACAATCTGCTCCTCTGTGTGTGTTGGATAATGAAAGAGAGGAAGGTGAAGATAGGGAGAGATGCCGGCTGGTCCTTTTGAAATCTCTGTTTTTGTTTGCGGGGTGGGGGGGAGGAGAGAAGGAAGAGGTGAGAGATGAATAATAAGATTTGCGCCCACATACACAGCCACATCATTTATAGCCACACAAGGTAAAAGACAGAGGAAGACTGCTCCGTTTGCTATTTGCACAGAGGTGTGTGTGTGTGTGTGTGTGTGTGTGCGTGTGTGTGCGTGTGTGTGCGCGCGCGCGCGCGCTTGTTTTTGAAGATGGTGAGCCAGGTCAGAGGGGGATGTACTTTGTTATCTGCTGTGGTTCCATAATGGAGGCCTGCTGTACAGTATAATGACAGCTCAGACCGAGGCAATACTCTCTTTTGGCTTCTTGATTGATATCTCACCCTCTCTCTTTTCTTTTTCCCTCCTTTCTTCTTTTCTCTCTCATTTATCAGTGGAATTGTCGTCTTTGATTCTGCTGCTCTGTAGCCACTGTGCTGCTGTTTCAGGATTTCTCTGACATTAGGATTTCTCTTTGGTATGGAGTAAAGGAGATGGCGCGCATGCGCACAGACAGTTGCAAGGTGTGCGTGCGTATGCAAACACTCGCACACACACTCTCGCGTACATATCCGTTCTACAGTGCCTGAGGGTAGATTGCTCTGACATCTCATCTCAGAAGTCAAACAAACCTGGAACTACCAGAGCAGGTTTATCCTGATGTGCTCCTGGTTACTGTGTGTGCATTCGCAGGTTTACGTGTATTCAAGACGGAGATTATGCCCATCGTATTAATGTGAATGAACATTTACAGGTGCTCATGAGGTTTGGTTCCTGCTCTCTTGTTTGTTTTTTGGAATGCTTGCCAGTCCAGCTTGAATATCATCTTTTGTTCTTTTATCACAACGTCAACTGCTGCTACGGGTACAGTACATGAGTTATATTGATAAACGGTGTATCACTTACTTGTTGAGTTTGTTTTCTGCCGTCATTCTGTCAATAGATAGTCGTTTTTTTTAAAGCAATCCCATGATGTGGTAGTGGCTATTATCCCAATATTACATCCTGTTTTGCCAGGTTGCTTTCATCATTATTGCAGCATCTCTGATATTTTAAGCACCCACCTTTTTTTCATCTTTCTATATCTTTAGTAGACGTTTGCTCATGCTGAACTTCTTCAATACCTTTTTCCACATCCTTTTTCATCCCCCTGTCGGCACATATTCAGCCAGCCATCCAGTCAGTCAACCATTCATGATGACATGTACTCATCAAGCCAACTCTAAGTCTCTTCTGTATCTGCGGTTGAGCTACTTGCCTCAGGTAGTTTCAGCAGGTTGGGTGTCCTCTGGTTGAAGTATGCTTTACCACTGAGTCATGCCTCCATTTTTTTAATACCTGTGCTGTGCTGTCATGAGCAACTGTGATCAGAGTTCATGATCTGAGGGGTTTTCCACTTATCTACGTCAAGATGGCATGGCAAAAGGTGTTGCTTATCTTGATAATGTGGAGGCGTGCTGGTCTACGAACTGCAGTAAACATACGTCGCCCGCAGTTCTTCACCAGTTCACTCCACATCTAGTTCACTCTTCCTCGCTGCAGTATTTAAAACTGGTCCCCTGACCGGATAAGCACAAAAAAGGTTGACGTCCCACTGTGCAGGTTCATTTCAGTTGTTTGCTCATTACAACAACCAATTGGGCTAAATGTACTGTCCTGCTTCACATTGAAAGTCTTCTAGTAGGTTGCTGGTGAAGACGGTTTAATGTGAAGCAGTGGTAAATGTTTGTTTTGTATTAGCAAATGTCGCTCTGGTAGTACAGCAAAGAAGAAGATTATCAAGAAACAGCTAGGGTGCTATTTGTTGGAGTAAAGTAAGAACAGGAATGTAGGAGTGGAACAAAACACCAAACCACAGAAGCTGTTACACAGGCGCTACAAAAGTATTCGACGCTGAGCACAGCAAGACATTTAAAAACGGTGCTTTAGTTGTCTGCCTGACCACACATGTTGAGCCCACCAGTTTATTACCCTGACATATTTATTGGTCATTTGTGGGCAGACACTGACCGGTTTGGCTCTGTTCCTAAGCAGCACTACAGCATTGTGGCATAGTTTAAGTGTGCTCTACCCAGCCGCTAGAAAAGGGGCATCTGCTGCCCCAGTGAAGTAAAGCCTGAATGCACAGTGGAGGCAGTGCAGCTCCAGTTCATGCTGCTTTGGACTTGACCAAGCCGAGTTGGTGGCGAGATCAGATAGATGGGCCAGGCGCACTTCTCTGCTAGTTTTAACGAGCTGATAGGCAAATCCCATCCTGGTTAAAGATTAACCACTAGCTCGAGCTGCCACTGCATTATCTCCTCATTGACCGGGGCATACAGGAGCCAAGAGGATTTACTTTACATGAACGAGTGTGACAGAGAGAGAGAGTGAGAGAGAGAGTGTGATGGAGTAATCTGCATTCCAAACAGCAAAAGGGTGTGTGTGTGTGTGTGTGTGTGTGTGTGTGACTATAGGAGTTAGTGATCGGCTTTGCTCCCTGCAGGGTGTTAAAACTGTGTGTTTACTGTATGCCATTTAGCAGTCAATCTGCTGTGTGTGTATCTGTATGGGCGGGATCATGTTTGTGTGTGGTTTGTTGTAATCTACATTCCTCTTCTTTCAGGGCTTTGTTTTGTTTTCCCTCAGGGCGTGACGACATTCAAAGGGTTAATTACATCAGGAAGCTTGGCATGTAAAAGACGCCTTTTAACCCTTGGGTTGTCAGCAAAAATATTAACATTTTTGCCACAGTGCCAAAAGGTCTAATTTATTCCTTTCACCTCCAACCTTTGCATTAGAGTTCTACAACTTGCAAGTAGATGCAGCCTTTGTCATTTTAATAATCCATAATGATATCATTTAAAATGTATTTTTCTTTGGTGTATCACTGGATTAAATGAGTGTGACATATGCTGTTTCATCAACAGAGGACTCCCTCTGATTGACTGGGAGACGATGCCATCTGCTGGATGTTTGAAGAATGTAGAGCCAGGGACTAAGATACGGAGGAAGTGTGTAACTTTTAACTGAGTGATGTAAAGAGGTGAAGGCAGGCTCACTTATCTGGAAATTCATAAGACATTACTCATTCTGGATTGCTACCATGCTATTCATCATTACTGACTGTGAAAAGAGAGCCTTGTGCGGCGTGTGGCTTTCTGGTTTAGAAAGAATACGTGCAAACAGAGAGAGAGAGCGTTCTCTTTTGTTAGACGATGCACACCCACATAACCTTAATGCTATCATTGATTTCCACTTAATCCTGTTGTGCGTGTTTCAATCTTCAGTGCCTTGAAGTAGTAAGTGTTTAACTGTGCTGTGGCTAAACTGGTAATCTATGAGATTTCAGCTGTTTGGGGTTTTGACGATTTCTCGTAGCTGCTCTACTCTTTTTGTATGTTAGGGGCCTTTATTGGACATGAGACAGTGGACATGACATGCAACAAAGTAGGTCAAATCCAAGGCCACAGGACGCTCCATGAGCTACACTTCTACTTCCGAGTACCAGCAGAGGGGGACTGAACAAGCATCATTTTTGGGAAAGCTATGATCACACCTGCATCCACCTCAGCCCCTGCTATGGGCTCGATGCTGGGGTAGCCTCATACTAGCTTCTTTTGACAGACAACAGCAAAGACAGTAGAGGGGTGGAAGAGTGGGACAGAGATGGAAGAGGGTGAGCCGGTCCTGTGTTTTCTCAAGGGAGTCATGAGGAACAGAAAGGAGCTTTGTCGAGAGGTGGCCTTCGGCACAATGCTGGCCACCGTGTAGTTTATAATCTCCCTCCGTCACTGCTCTTGCTCCCTCGCTGGTGTGAGAAAAGTAGCGAGTGACGGAAGGCGGAAATGACTAAAGAAACGACTCATTCACACCCCTGCAATGACAGCAGGATGGACAGAGGGGAAGTCAAACCCACGCTTTTACCGTTTTCCTAACTCCGCCACCCCTGACAACTATTACGCATTGGTCTCCTCCACCTTGATAAGAACTCCTCGTAATTATAGTGCATTTGTCTGCTTGTATCCTGTGTGCTGTGCGTGGCACTGTTAAGTCTTGATTGCACGTTTTGGATATTCCTTGTTGACTTCCTTGTTTGTATGAAATGGTAAAAGTTTATTTAGAAGATTGGATTTCATTACGTTTTTATTTGGAATGTAGTTGCCTTTCTTACACTTCAATTTTCCATGATGAGCATTTTCAGTTGTTACAGAACAATTATGCCAATAAAGCAAATTGAATTGAGGCAGATTTTCTAACACAAAAGGCTTTCTGTTACACATTATGCCGGCTTGACACAGGCCAGGACATGTCCTCTTTCTATTTCCTTCTCTCTTTCTTTTTTTGTCTCTGTGTCTCAAGAAGGGAAGGGAACGGCACCCCGCATATCCCCCCCATCCATCTATATACATACACACATACATACATTGCCTGTCGCTCCCCAGCAATGGGGTCAGATGTTATGACCGGCTGAGCACTCTTCTCCTCCTCAGCTCTTCTCCTCTCCTCCTCTCCCCTCCCCCTCCTCCAGCTCGCCTTGGCAGGGCATACATGCCTGTGTCTGTTATCTACAAATGGCTGAGGAATTATAGGTTGAGAGGGGAGGAGGAGGAGTGAGGGAGAGTGTGAGAAGGGAGGGGAGGGATGGGGGGTGGGTGAGGTCATGTGACATCGCAGCAGCTGCTAGGCTAAGAATTTCTGTTTTCTCACTTAGAGAGAGAGATAGAGCAAGGAGGGGAGAGATAGGCAGCGTGTGTGGTGTGTTGCTTTGTTAGATAAGCTCTAAACGGTCTTTGTGAGCGGCAGCGGGAGAGACAGGAAGGCAGCCAGGCAGGGAGGCAGAGAGGGTGGACGGGTGAGAGGAGATAGATAGACGGAGAGCAAGAGAGAGGGGAGCAGGAAGATGGTGTGTGTGTCCTGCCGGTGGCTGCCGGTATGTGCCGTTCTGGGCTCAACGTGAAGATGCAGCCATGGGGGATCCAGGCGGCTCCACTCCTTTGTGCAGTAAGGAGCTTCAGCCACGCTCTTAATCTATGAGAGGGGGGGTCAAGAACTGCTGCCAGACCTCCGGATATGTGCTCCTGTGTGTGTATTTGTCAAGCTATTGTCGTCTCCGCTTTCACTGTGTAACTCGCATGTGTGCACCATCGCGTGTGGGTGTGTGGTCGATACAGGCAGTAGAAGTACGGAGTGCTCTGTATGTATAGTATGTCAGGGTTTGCAGAAAGTTCCTTGTGTATATCTTTGACTCCCCTCTCTGACTTTCTCTAGAAAGGGAGGGAGGAGCAGTCTGCTAACGTCTTGACAAAGTCACGTTACTATACTTGGGCTGTGTGTGTGTGTGTGTGTGTGTGTGTGTGCGCGTGCGTGTGTGTGTGTGCGTGCACGCTTGTGCTCGTCTCAATGGCGTAGTGTGTGTTGTTCAGACAGTAGTCATTGTTGATCCCACCATTACTTGTGTGCTGGGTTCACTTTGAGTGCACTGGGTGACTGGGAGGTTACAGGCAGAACAACTCGAGAGGTGTTGGGAATGTTCACTCTCTCATGCCTGACTTGCCGCTGTGTGTCACACACAGACACACACACACACACACACACACACACACACACACACACACACACACACACACACACACAACATTATCTTTTTATAGCCCTCTCAGCATCTGGTGTAAACCCAGATATAACTCCTACTTATTTAATTGTGCTATTGATATACTGTTAGTAAGGAGCTTTTATTTCTGTGAAAAGTTTACTTCCAATGTGAATTTGAGGAGGATACTGAACAATCCCCAGAGTGTGTGTGTTTGTTTAATGTCACGGTTAATATGTGTGTCACACACAAACTAGTCTGAGTTTACACTGTCCTCTGAGCCACCCTTAATGTGTGTGTGTGTGTGTGTGTGTGTGTCTGTGTGTGTGTTTTGCCCGTTCTGGCATTTAGGGATTCCACTGACCAAGGGGCTGTCAACGCGGTGTCACCTTTCCACGCACGCACACGCACTCTAAGTCTCAGAAACATTGACTTCAGAAATCCCAAGATTCATTCGAAGCTCATTGTCTGAATTTAGCAGCTGGCAGTATTTGAAACATTACAGTTTTTACTGTCTTCTCAAACTTCCTAAAAGAGATGGGTTTGATTAGCACCTCCTTAGCAGCATTAATTGGATCACGCGTAATATAAATGGGACGCTTTTTTAAAAGTGATAGTTGTGTGTGAGAGAGCCAATGAGTTGCTAATTTGTTACTATTCAACATCTACGGTAGTATAATATATTTCCACTAAGAGATAAAGTCTTTCCGGTGGTGTTGGAGCATGCTCAGTTTTTGTGTAAACTCCATGACCGTGGACCTCTGGCAGACACGCAGCCAGACTGGAGCTCTTGGAGCACAGAAAGGGTGACCTGTCCTCCTAACCTCCCACCTCTGACCCTAAGCCATACAACTAAAGCCCCTCTGCCCCAGCTGTCACAAACAGACACCCAGCACCACACTCTGCCCTGACTGTCTCTGTGTCCAAGGGAACTGCTCTGTGCCTCACTTTCTTTTGCATATTTCTTGCAATAAAAGCGATGTATGCGTTTGTATGTAGGACTGAAGGTATTTATAAAGACTCAAGCCCTTGTGACTCAAGTGTTTGTTGGTTCTTCTTGAATGCAGTATTGATTACAAATACTTTCCCATTCTCCTCCCTTTTGTCTATTTGTAGGCATGAGCCATGAGCCAAAGTCACCATCGTTAGGAATGATCTCCACGGCGACCCGTACCACGGCGACGGTCAGCCCCCTCACCCCGTCTCCTCTCAACGGCTCCATCGTAGCCAATGGAAGCCCCGCTACCCAGTCCGCTCACTCTGGATTTGCCGCAGCTCTCCGTAAACTGGCAAAACAGGCTGAAGAACCTCGAGGTAAAGCCACATGTGACAGCGATTTGACATTCATGGCGCTGTCAAGTTTAATTCTGGCAGTTTTGGGCTGTATAATTAATTAAGGAAATGTGTAATAATCTGTTTGCACTACTTGTTTGGTGTGAATATATATAAGCACAGTTGTGTTGTGGCTTCTACTGTGCAAGCTCATTTGGTGATGAAAGTGTTACGTCTTCATTCAACCGGTTCAGAATTAACTTGCACGTTATGGTTTGCGCTAATATTTCTCAATATGTTTAATTTATGACTGCAAAAATCTTTAGCTGAAAATATTGTGATAATATCAAACCATGATAAGAGCTACATGTATTTTGACATCCAGTCCCATGACCCTTACTTGCTAACTTGATGGATTAGGTGTTCTGTACCTCCTGTAGAGTGTGTGTGTGTGTGTGTGTGTGTGTGTGTGTGTGTGTGTGTGTGTGTGTGTGTGTGTGTGTGTGTGTGTGTGTGTGTGTGTGTGTGTGTTCTGTGCCATGTTCCATGGCCGGTTTGTGTAGCTGAGTGCAGCTCTGCTAGTAGTAATGGGATGATATCCACACAGGATTGAATTAGTTGGTGTCTCTAGAGATATTGGGACGAAGAGGAGCCACTCAAGCTGACCCACTTAATGTGCTGTGTGTGAGTGCACGAATGCTTGTGCGCGCTTGTCAATGTGTGTATGGCGGTGTTATAATTTCTCCTTGTCAGTGTCAAGACACACACACACACACACACACACACACACACACACACACACACAAAATGCCATAGAATTTGCAGCTCTCAGCATTATATCCTGTGGTTGTATGATGGCTGCACGATTACTCACGATTATTTTTCCAATTAGTTGAATTATCTAACGACTCATTTATTGATTATGTAGGATTCCTGATCCCATAACAATTAGTTTACCCTAAATAAATATCAAAGACTTAATATTTCAATATTTTATTCAATCATCTTCTCTTGAAAACAAAATAATGTAACAAGATAATAGACCCTATTCGTCGGATGTCTGAGAAAAATGACATCCCTCAAATTCCAAAAGACTGCCTTCACTCATTGATTAAGTTAATCAATGTATGTCATAGCAACCCTGTCCCTGTATTTTTACCCTCCAAGTGTTGTTTTTTATACATACACAAGTACTTGACTTAAAACTTAGTGGTTATGACATGGAATGATTTAATCACAGGGTAATATGCAGCTAAGATAATCACTGGCAATTGTATTTTTGCATCAGTGTGGGCCAAGGGAAATAATTGAAGCGATTTACAGATTGCAACAAACAGTTACAGACTATAATAGCAGTCAGTACCGTTAGTTTAAGTCATTTTCCCTATAAAACTGTTGTAAACCAGCGTTCGATGATGCATGGCATAACGTGCATTACCATAACCACAGCAGTGCAAAAAATACTTTAAACATGGGCTGATCAATTTTTGCGATGGGGCTACGTGCCTTGTTCAAATCAACGTATTTTTGGAATCAATGGCGTGTATTGTGTCGATGAGTCACCCCTAGGTTGTATGACTATGAAATAAGCATCAGGTGGTTGAATTGCTGGTTATTAACTCCTACGACCGTTGTCAGAAATTCTGAACCATCCCTTTGAAGCTGCTTGTTCAAAGATCCACGAAGATGTGTTTTGTGTAGGTGCTCAGTGAGGGGTTTGTGGGTTTCTGTTTTCTTCTTTGTTTGGTAAATGCAAAACCGGCCTCTAATACTCGTGAACATGCAAATCATTTTCAAACTCATGTGCCTAGTGTCTCTTGATTACACATAGATAAACATAAAAAAAATAAGCGTACAAAGCAGAATATACACAGGAGAGCCTCAGTGGGAAGTTTATTGAGGGTGTATATTTGGTGTGTATGCATGTGTGGCTCCATGCCTTGGCTCTGGAGAGGCCCAGCTACCCCAGCTGTCCACCCTTGCTCTGGCTCTTAAATCAGATGTTCCCCTCCTTTCTGGCTGTCCCTGGACACCTTGCTCCCCACCCCACTGCAGCCTGGGACCCAGAACCCTGCAAATGATTTATTAGAGAGATCCCAACCTCTCAATCCTTCTCCCCTTCATCTCTCTTCACTCCCTTAACCTTACATGGCAGCCTTATTTACTTTCTCACCCTGTCTCTCTCAAACAGAAAAGTCCACTTCCAGTGTTCAGCCCTGTCTTTTCATTTTATCATGGACTCACCTTTTTTTTATTGGATTTCTTTGCTTCTTATCTTTGTTGCGCATCCCTTTTTGTGTCAGTTGCAGCTGGAGAACACAAGCATTGCATTCTCTTAGTCATGTTTTTTTGAATACCTTTTATTTTTTATTTTAAGGTGAGAATAAATGTGCGCTGTTCTATTTGTAATTTCCATTCTACCAATGCAGAGAGCTCCTGTCTGTGTCTTTGTCAGACACACAGACACCAGATCCTGTCTGATTAATCTCTGCCACCTTTTATTAAAAGCACAAAAAAAGCCCCTTTGTTATTTTTTAAGCCTGCTGAGTGTGATGCCTGGCTGGTGTAGGAATGTACGTGTGACTCAGCCGTCAGGCATAAGGGGAAACTCTGCCCGTGTTAGGAGTACCGGCTCCAGGGTGAGCAGAGGCATGTAGCCCCTGGAGCTCCAGTCACCTCTCTGTCTGCAGAGCCTGTATTTATAGGCAACACACACACCCAAACACCCCCACACATGCAAACAGTTGTCTTTGCAACTTTGTAAGCCTTGTGATTTCTTAGCATGCTTCAGCGTGCTGTCCTTTCATTAGCTGCTTTGACTCAACCTCTCTTTCTCTCTCTCTGTCTCTCTCACCCTCTTGTTCATGCTTTGAGGTGAGTAGTGCAGTATATATGAGGTGCCATGACTCAATGTCCTAAGGCCAAGAGGAATTAGTTAGGTTTGAGTACTAGTATCACTGCCACCGGCTGCTGAACTGATTTAAGACCCTGAGCACGTCTGCCGTTCATACACACACATACACATGCACATACATACATTGTCACTTGTCTGTGGCTAGTATAACGAATAGATCTGTATACTGAGTGCTGCACTGAAGAGGAGAGGTGATGGATAATGAGTATCAGAACAGCGCAAAGGACACACTCTCATCCCATGTACACTCGCATGTGTGCACAAACACACAACACACACAGATGCCTCAAAAAGGCAGGCCTGCTGATATCTGATTAATTAGGCAGACCTGGGTGTAATCCTCTCAGTTGTTTCTTCTTGCACACTCTAGATACATGCACACCACCAGAATGTCATGCATGCGCTCAAACCAACTGCAGTACACTGCCTGGAGAGAGAATGAAGTGAGGGAGAATAGAGGTATACAAGATAGATGAACTGAATTGGCTGGAAAAAAGAGGAATTGGAAGTCATTAGTAGATTTTTTTTAAACCTGTGTTGGTCGACAATTTCTGTACATTTATGTGTGTGGCCGGAGGCTTCCCTTTTTTCTGGGAGCCCAGAGCATGCTGGGACATTGGGGCAGTGTGTCTCTGACCTCTCCATCTGGAGCTGTGTGTGTGTGTGTGTGTGTGTGTGTGTGTGTGTGTGTGTGTGTGTGTGTGTGTGTGTGTGTGTGTGTGTGTGTGTGTGTGTGTGTGTGTGTGTGTGTGTGTGTGTGTGTGTGTGTGTGTGTTTCTTGAAGGCAAAACCCCTCAGGCTGTGACTGTCCCTGAAACACTCACAAACAAGCTCATTTGTTTTTTTTTCTCTCTCTCATTTCCATACACAGCAACCTTACACCTCACATGACTGTTCAGTAGCTAAGCAGCATTTAAGCATAACGTACAGTCAGCAGAAGGCACAGAGGATTGCGCCTCTTTTTTCCATCCGCCATCTTGTACCGTCTTTCTTTCCATCGCTGGCACAGCAACACACACAGTGTGCTTCTCCCCTCCCCCCACTCCCTGATGCAGATTACAGGCTTTGTGTTGTGTTGTCAGTGCATGGCCAAGACTGTAGTAGCAGGTGTGTGTGTGTGTGTGTGTGTGTGTTAGAGTGCACATGTTGAGGCTTGTGCTGCTGGTGGGGTGGCATATGGATGCAGGGTTGGCTGGGCACTGCTATGCACACCAGGTGTGAAATGGACTGTTTAATTAAGTGCTGATGTTGTTGTAATGCATGCTGGGAGGGAGGCGGGTGGGGTGAGTGTGTTGGCGGGGTGGAGGAGAGCACCTTCTGCCTGGCACGGCTGGGGCTGGCTATGCTGGGCTGTTTTGGTGGTGGCGGCAGAAAATTGGTAGGGGCCATTTGGCAACACTGAAACATTTTGTGTGATATTGTCTTCCTATCAAAGCTTAGTGATCCAGTGGGATTCACTGCTAGCTGCTGGACTCCCCCATTGAATGAAATAGCCTGCTGAAGAGCTGTGGTGGCTTTTTGATTAGGTCAGTGGCTGAACTAAAAAGGGCCGTCTATGCAGGGACACTTGGCCACAGCCTCTGACCACTTGTGTGTGTGTGTGTGTGTGTGTGTGTGTGTGTGTGTGTGTGTGTGTGTGTGTGTGTGTGTGTGTGTGGATCAGCATGAGCGGTCAAGTGTGGAGGCAGTCTGGGAGAGTGGGACTGGTAATAGAGGAGGCGATAGAGAAAGGAGCTTCACATTAATCACACACAGCTTGGGACTGAGACAGCGATTGCTTTCTTTCTCTCTTTTCCTCGCTCATTCCTTCTTTCTCTACCTTTTCTCTCTCTCGCTTTGCCCCTACACACCAAGAAAGGGACAATCAGTACAGCTAATGAAGTGCAGGTTGAGAGCTGATGAGCCTATTTTAGACTCTGGGGCCGAATGCTGTGCTTCACTCCTCCTCCTCTGCCTCCTCTAGCTCCCTACAGGACCAGCATGTATGGCCATCTTCTCTCTGTACAGATGGGAAGGGAGGAGCATATGGCAGAAATGACACCAGCTTTGTGCCAATTGCCTCATCTAGGATTTTTCTCTTATTAGATGGATGGTATGTGAGGTAGGGGTGACTGTTGAATAAAGTTATAGGGGTTTTGAAAATGGAAAGAGGAAATCTTGGAGGTAGGGATAGAGGCTTATGGACACACATGCCTTTCTTTCTATGGTTTAAAGAGGAATATGAAGGGAAACAGTCATAGATGCACACTTGTGAACATGTAACCACTCTCTCAGATATTTCCCATGATTCCTCACCGGCAGCACATGATGTGTTGAGTCTGACAGATCTACGTCCGGTTGGAAGGCACTGTGTTTGAAGAACAGAAGGAAAAGGAATTAGCGTTTTTGAAGAGGTGGGTGGTGGTTGCGTGGGGTGTTGTTAGAGAGGAGGGGATGTGTGTGTGTGTGTGTGTGTGTGTGTGTGTGTGTGTGTGTGTGTGTGTGTGTGTGTGTGTGTGTGTGTCGCGAGGAAGGATGCTTAGATGTGAACACAGATTCTGCAGGTGGCAAGAAGAGAATGAAGCTTTCGGATGGCCCTTGTCTCTCTTATTTCGTTCTTCCCTTCACCTGCTTCTCTTCCTGCTCTTAATTATTTAGTCAGCCCTGCCTCTCCTCCAGCCTGCTTTGCCTCTACATGGAAAAGGAGGAGGAGATGGGAAGAGGGGGGGGTTAGAGAAATAGATGGAGTAGAGGTCTGTTGCTTAGCAGTCCTCTCCTTTCTGTGAGTGTGTTAGAGAGAATAGGCTGTGACACCAGCGCTGTATTAAGTGTAGCTCCATTCCCCAGGCTGAGTGGGCTGCTATTGATTGGCCTAGTCTTGCATGGGAGAGTAATGGCTCTCCGAGGTGAGGGGGGAGGATTAGGCCACTAATTGCCATTGTGCAGACAAGATATGGCTCCCCCCCTCAATATCCCACACCCTGTGCCCTCCACCCACTCACCCACACGCACCCCTTATCTCTCTGCTTGCCCCTCCTCTCCATCTCTCGCCTCACCTTTTTGTTTTCTTCCCCCGATCCCTCTCCACCTCCTATCATTTTTCATTTTCATCTCTTACCTCACATGTATCATCCCCCCAGTTCCATTATTGATTATGTCTATTATTTAGTGGTATTAGGTAGAATGAAGTGTTTAAAATCAGTCAATATCCTGACTGCGCCTTCCACATCATGACGTTGTCTGTTAGGTTGTGTTGCCACGGAAACCAAAGCAGGGAAGAAATGGTGTTTTGGTTGGGTAAGATATATTTGTTATGATGGTGATAATTGGAGAGGAAGTAGACCTGAAACTGGCCCGAGGTTTCAGCTGCTGTGGTTGCCTTTGAGCACGTTCATGCACAAAAGCACACGCGCACACACAGAAGAGCACATCTCCTGCTGTCCTTGCTGCTGCGCCGGAGTGTGTGTCCCATTGAGAGGGTTGTGACCCAGTTTGACTGTGTAATGCTGCACTCACTCACTGAGCAGAGGAAACCTACAGCACACTACTGTAAGAAGAGGCGGAGGCTGGGTGAAGAAGATGGAAAACGTAGAGACTACACACAGCAGGAGAAAGAAAAAAAAAGGGAAGACGGAAGATTAAAAAAAGGAAGAGACAGTAGACACAGTTGAGAAGAACAGAAGTGAAGCCTGTACGGGGGGATGGGGAGGGGGGCATGAAGGTAAAGATGTAAGGCTGGAAAGATGAAATCACACTGATAAACGTATGTGAATGTCAGCATATGATATGAGGGCTTTGGAACGAGAGAGAGAGAGAGAGAGAAAGCAAGATGTGTGGAAAGCGAGGCATGTGACCAGACCGTGACCCTGCGCTACAGGGTTTCCCTGGAGGGCTTTGTTAATGTGGCACAGCTACAGCGCAGCAGAGAAGCTCATTGGGCCAGCTTTACACCACCTGCTGTGTGTGTGTGTGTGTGTGTGTGTGTGTGTGTGTGTGTGTGTGTGTGTGTGTGTGTGTGTGTGTGTGTGTGTGTGTGTGTGTGTGTGAGACTGTATATACATTCAGTATGGCTGTTCACTCCCAAGCAGGGTGTTCTTGTGGTGTGTGTGTGTGTGTGTGTGTGTCGAGGCTGTGTGACTCTCACAGGGCTGCTCATCCTGATCACTGTCACTTCATGATAGAGGCCTTGGGCCATCCATCTGGCCCTCTCTGTGTGTGAGTGTGTGCACGTTATTTGTTGCTGTTGTAGTTCTGCAACCCCTTTTTATTCCAGAGTGAAGGAGCTACAGGATTAGACTGTTGTTACATTGGCCTTTATATCTACAAAGCAATAGACAGACGATTCACTCGTCTTATGTTCATTCTTTCACTGTGCTCATGTCATCTGTCTCTCTCTTTCTCCAGCTGCGTCCTCCATCAGCAGTGAGTCCTCTCCAGTGTCCTCCCCAGCCACCAACCACAGCTCTCCAGTCAGTACACCCAAGAGGGGTCCTCTTGGTCAAGGGCCTGGCCTGGTTCCCCCAGGGGGCCACAGTGTGCCAAACACTCCACCTGTAGTCACCATTGCTCCAACAAAGACTAGCAACGGCCTCTGGAGGAGCGAGGGACGCCAGGTAAAACCACATTCAAACTCCCATCACACTGACCTTGAGCCTGCTCTCTTCTGTTCTCTTTTTTCCCTTTTTAGTTTCTTGCAGTTGCTCTTTCAGAGGTCTCAGAATGTTACGGTTTATTTTCTCTTCAAAGCAACACAAATGTTCTCATACTCCAGCTTGCTTGCCAACACAAGCATGCACACAGTCAGGCTCTTGAGTGAGTAATGGATAATGTAGATTGCCTGTAACCCATAGTGTGGCAGTAAGTATTTGACATATGTACAGTACATGTGACATAGCTGGCAGGTCTGTGAATGTCTGCCTCCCCCTCCCCCCCATGCTTTAAACAATGCCAGCTGCCACTGGGACGTCGAGGTGACAGCCTCAACGGCAGCTAACATCTGTGCCCCCTCAGCCCCCCTCCCACTTAGCCCTCTTGCCCTTGGCCCAGCCCCTCTTGAGCCGCCCCCCACCATCCCCATCCTCACCCTCTTCACCCAAGCAGTCAAGTGCATCCACTGCCTTGTCACCCTGACATCCGCTCTCTGTTATTACGTCGTGGGGGAGAGAAAGAAATGGGGAGAGAGAGGGAGAGCGGCTTGCTTTGATAAGGAGTGGATTATGGATTAAAGCCTTCTTATCTCAGCTCAGGGCTAATTTTCAAGGCCAAGCGCACAGTTACGAACAGCACTTGGCAACATGCGGAAACTCTCCCCGAGACACTTTGACAGTTCCCGGGAGACAGAACGAAGGGGGATAGCGAAGGGTGAGTGAGGAGGTCAGCCAGCCAGCTATGTGTGGTAGCATTCAGACTATTGTCCTCTCTCCTGGACAACCCCTGTGACCCTTTTATGAAATGACCCTTCCACAGTTAAAGGGTCAACCAGAGCTGGGAGGGGCTGGAGAGACAGGGTAGCTCTCCCAATGATGTCACCCTTTTTGCCATTCCTTCAGCTTAACACGTTTAAAAGAGCAGAAAAAGAAATAAAGAGACAGAAGCACCCTCTGTGCATGTGCTTTTGCACGGTGGTTAAGAGGTCAAGCTCAAATTTAAAAAGGTTGTGTCACTGGCTTTGAGGGGCCTCCAGCAGCGCGGGGCCACCCAGCCAAAGAATAAGGAGGTTAAGGGAGGACAAGAGTTGGGATGAGGGAGTAGAGGTCGGTGAGGGGCTTAGGGCCAGCAGCGGGGATGCGTCACTAAAGCTGGTCACAAAGAGCCTCTGGGTCGTATCAGAATACATACATACACGCCATAGAAATGCTTCTTAAACAAATATGATATTGTTTGGAGCGTTGCTTCCATTGCTAATCACTGATCAGGAAAGATGCAACAAGGAAGAAGGGTTGACCCTCTGGCACTTTTGCCCTTTACCCTTATCTCCCTTTTTGTCTCATATTATCATTGAAGTTGTATGCCACATTTTTCTTTGCTCATGATATCGTTGCGCCATGTAATGACCAACCCTGTTTTTCAATGCAGACTGATAGAGAGTGGAAAATACAGGACAACAAGTTGTATAGAGAAGCAGGAGTCGCTGGACCTCCTGTAAAGCATACAAGAAAAGCTTGTTTGTTGATGTGTTCACATTTGTGTGTGTCCTGCTTTCTTGTGTGCTAGAAGGGTTGATTGGTGTCTCTCTGGCGGAGATGCGAGTCTGTCTTTCGGGGGTGATAGGCAAGGCAGCGAAGGAGGGAGGGCTTGGTGCGTTGGCATTTTGCTTTAATGACTGCAGGAGTCTGCTCCCGCTGCTCCCGCTGCTGCCTGTAATTGCTTTTTAATTGGCAATTTGGATTCATGGCTCCATCTGAGAGGCGTAAACGAGTGCTCTACAATGCGCTGGGTCTCCCACCCTCAGTGAGGGTTACAGGGGGCCGGCTTACACAGAGGAAGATGGCAGTTAATGGATGTGTCTTTGAGTCTGAGTGATTTTATTTGTGTGTGTGTGTGTGTGTGTGTGTGTGTGTGTGTGTGTATGTGTGATATAGTAGGCTGTTTTTTGGTGAAAGGTCAGAATGGCTGGCCTGAGTGACTAATGTTTCTCTCTAATGGGGTTGGACGGTTCTATCTTTGTGGTGTATGTGCTTTTTCAAGGTGCTGACCTGTTACACCCACACCTTTTGCGTGTTTTTCTCCAGGCGTGCATCGACACACGCATGCATAGAGTGGACATACACAGGGACTAAGCTCTGGCAACAAACATGTGCATCCAGCATGACAGCCACATGTACAAATTCTCATCTACAAACAGGTTTCTACATTCCTTTTTCGCTGATTTCCATTTTTCAGTGACAATATTATTGTAAAAGCAGGAAGTAGAAGCTAGTTAGCTAGCTATCTAATAGGATCAGCACCAGACTTTGTTGTTTTACTGGCGCTGTTGTTCTATCCTCTTATGAAGGGATTTCTGTGAAATTTTAAAACAGTTGATTCAATTTCACTGATAATTTGTGTCTGGCAATTGCTCCAATTGACAGTCATAGCCATGATTATAAAACCATGCCCCTATCACACACAAACTCTGTGATGATGCAGGCTCAACCCACATTTGATTCATTGCATATTCACCAGATAAATACTAGCTAGTCAACAACTCCTAAAAATAGAATATAAATAGACCATGCACGATTGTATTAGCTAAGAAGGTTCTCATGTTGTTATTCCATCAAAAGTGTTCGGTGGATTGTTTTTTTGTTTAATTTTCTTCTCTTAAATGTCGTCCCTGTCCAGTGCAACAGCTTGATTAGTTTGTTTGTCTGCTTGCCTTGCACAATTTTTTTACAAAGACTTCCAGAGATCCACCTGTGCGCTATTGGTAGTGTTGAACAACTAGGCAGATAAAGAAAAAGAGACTTTGTGCTAAAATAAGTAACAAACAGAGAACCTGACGTGTTGCGGCTCCCAAGCCACGATCTGATATTGAGCTCTTTTGACATATCCAGTTGGCTGCTGATTGGGAGGGAAGGTCCACCTTCTCCCTGTGCTCATAAAGCTTTGAAAGGGTGGAAGTGGTGTAGGGGGTTTATGGGGACAATAGGTCAGAGGGAGTAGAGTGCCTTACTGTTTAGTGAAGCACAAAAAACAACAAGGAGAAAACAGTAACATTAAACTACTGCAACGTGGGGGCGTCTCAAGAAACAAAGCGGGATGCGGGGAGTCTAAACATTAGAGGCGTTTAAGATTGGATGTTAGCGCATCAGTGTCAGCCTGGGTCAGTGGCTGCAGAGCAGGACGTGGAGGTAATGGCTCCCTAAATTGGATTTATTTAGTCCTCTCGCAGTATAGCGAGAGGACAGTGCTGCTGCTGTAAGGTCTCCCTCTAATCCCAGGGAGTCCAGAGGTTAATTTAGTGGGGCAAGGACTGCCTTCGCCTCTCACTCCTCTTTTTTTATGTCTTCATCTCTATATTTTCCTTCTTTCTGTTCTTTCTACCTATCTGATCCCTTGCCAACTTCAACATGGATTTTCATTTTGTGGGAGATGAGATAACTGTTCCATCATACTTGCAAAAATTCTCCTCGACTGCGTATCCCGCCATAAACTGTTTCCTTGTTCAGCTTACAAGGGTTGTACGTTTCTCTTTTCTGCGATTGCATTTGTAGGCAGAGGGAAACCAAAACTTCAGAAAATGCACTCCCACTCCCACAGCAGGATGTCTCTGTAGCTCTGAAACAGTGTGTGTGTGTGTGTGTGTGTGTGTGTGTGTGTGTGTGTGTTTGTTGTGGGATTGGATAAGTGAGACCAGGCTTGCTGCCAAAGGGAGAGAGGGAGGAGACAGAGGCAGGAGGATGTTGCTTTTTTGACTCTGTTGTCTTTCTTTGTAAATGTTAGTGTTTAAGTTATGTGCACACACGCACTCACACACTTTGCCAAGATCAAAGTCATCATCTCTTAAGAAGTACTGCTGTTGTACCTCTACCATTACCTCATCTTCATCAATCATACAGATGACATCTCTTGTATACATTAGAGAAAACCAGTGAGGCTGTTTTCTTTTTCTTTCTTTTTCACTCTATATCTGCTTCACCATTTTCATCCTATATTTCCCCCCAGAGAAATGTTGATACATCTATTTTTACAAGGAGGTGGTTATGTGAGAAAGTGAATAATAGTGCCTGAGGTAGGAAGAAGAGTGAGAGAGTCTGCTGCACCATACTGCCCTAGTCTTCCCTCGTTTCCCCCTTCACAGGATGGGCTCCATGAGCATTGACAACCGTGACGGTCACAGGTCTTCACGAACAATGACTAAACTCTCTCTCTGTATCTCTCTCCAGGCTGACTCAGGGCCTCGTGGGGCCAGCAGGGAACGTCTGGGTGCAGAGGGGAACCTCCCACAGGAAAAGGGTGGCCCCTCAGTCCCTGCCCACCTCCTGGGAAACCCCTATGCCTTTGGTCTCACCCCCGGTGCTGTCATGCAGGATTCACGGTTCCAGCCTCTCAAGTGAGTCTCACACTGCTCTGCCTGTGTCTCTGGATTTGAAGAGTTTACATGTTTCAATTTAAAAGGAAGTTTATACACGCACTCTTCTAGGTGTATGATGAATAATTCCTGGGTATATTCAATTTGTTGAAATAAGCAGATGACAAACAATTGTCTTGTTGACGTTGGTGCTGAGAAACAATTCCTTAAAAGCGTAACAGCCGACACATACAACTCAAACTAACCATGGCTTTTCTCTATTGTGCCCCTCTGCCTGTCTTACCTTCAGTCTGCCCAGACAAATGCCTAATGCAGTGCCGCCTGGTCATGTACCAGAAGAGTACCTCCGTGGTTTCCGGCCCTATGCCACGACTGAGGATGCCCTCCGCATGCCCTCTTTGCCCATGGGCCTGGACCCCGCCACTGCAGCTGCTGCAGCTGCTTACTATCACCCCAGCTACCTGCCCCACCCCTCCTTCACACCATACAGGTAAGCCTCTCCATTCATTTGTTTTGTTGACTCTGCACCCATTTCCTCTGAGAGCAAATTGTGCAAACCCGTGCATATGAGTGAACTAAGTATTTGTAATGTTTAGACTCAGCAGTAAACACATTAGTATATAGCTGACCTTGAATTCATGTTCCCAGAGGTAAAATATTGATGTTCCTCATTTATTTATTTAACTGTGGGAGGCTTTTCCTTAAGTGTAAGAGAGTTGAAGAGAAATTTGAGTTAGACGGGTGGCAGTGCAAATGAAAACAATCTGGTTCCAGGTAAACCAAAAGCAATGCAACAACTGATACAAAATAACAAACCCACAGTATCTATCATCATGGACAGGAAGAAAGTCTGTTAAAACAGCGCTCACAAAGTGTCATTTAAAACATAACATTCTTGCACTGAACACAGGGGTACCTCTTTGCAACACATAAGAGCAGAGTTTATTATATCAGTCCTAAATTACAGCTTTATTTATTGTATCATCTGGCAGGCTGCTGCTGCTAAGAAGCCTCTGTTCGAAAAACATCCTGGTCAGCTGTGTCAAAATGCTTTTAAGAGATTGATTAAAAATACATATAGATCGCTGTTTATTGCCAAAAGCTGCAATAATGTAATTTACAACCTTCATATCTGCTGTAATGATGCTTTATTGCTTAAATTAGAGTGCTCATAAAACAAAGAGAAGCACTGCACTTATTTGACAGTTTGTCTATGGATACCTAATATAATTTTTTTAGAATGAGACGAACAAAACTATTTGCTTTATTAATGAAGAAGTTGTATCTATTTTGGAGCTTCTTAAACCAAGCCAGTTAATAACAATAACCATTTTCCTTGTCTTTACCCGAGCTAAGTTATGCCTATGAATAAAATATGAACATCTAAAAGAGAGCCATGGCTGGTTTTGCCACTTAACTCTATATATCTGGAGCTTTTTCATGCATGCTTTGTGAGAAATTACCATAAAATAATCCCTGAGCTGTTTATACATCTGAGACAAGATCCCGTTCACTACTGAGGTTTGTTCATTCTCTCATAAGGAACATTTTAAATTACTTTTGTCTCAGGTAATTTATAGTGTTCTGTATTGGTGATCATTCAGATAAAACATCAGCAGCAGAAATTATATGTGCAATATTTGTTTAAAAATACATTGATCTTAAATGTATACTACTTTGATCATGTAGACTCTGTGCGTTGAGAAAGACGCTGCTTGCTTTGGGCTATGACACAGGCAGCGTGCCCCTGGTCTGTCAACCCAGCAAGATCAGAGGACTGCAGCACCCATCACACACTGCGCTGTAATGGATTTAATGAGGGGATGTGTAGTGGATGTCACACACATACACAAGTTGTGCATCAACACACAGCACAGTCTCTCGCTTGCTGCTGTGTGGTGATTGAGGTTAGCTGACAGATACTGCTACTTCCTTGAGATATTGAAAACCCTGTGATGTCCCCTTTTTGAGAGATGGAAGCACACAGGTTAATGAAAGTGAATGCTGCACTGTCACACAGAGGGACTAAATTATCTCTCTTTCTCTCTTTCTCTCTCTCTCTCACTCTCTCGCTTTTCTTTATGGCAATGCTTATCTCCCAGGATGGATGACCCATTCTGCCTCTCTGCCTTGAGGTCACCTTTCTATCAGCTGCCAGGAGGGGGAGCTTTACCTCCCATGCATCCCTCTGCTGTTCACATGCACCTACCAGGGGTCCGCTACCCTGGAGACTTCACGCACCCCTCACTGTCAGCACTGCAGTCTGAGAGGTAAAGTCCCCTTAATTCACGTACAGTCACAAGTGCATTCATACAATAGATCTTGGCAATGTGCCCTGACTTCTTTCTAATTAACTGACACCTTTCTACTTCTACCTCTCTGTCCATCCTTGCTTTTTAGGCTTCAGCTGGAGGATGAGCTGCGACAGAGAGAGAGGGAGCGAGAACGTGAGCGTGAAAAAGAGAGAGAGCGTGAGGCTGAGAGAGAGAAAGAACGGGAGAGAGAACGAGAGCGGGAGAGAGAGCGGGAGAAGGAGCTGGAGAGGGAGAGAGAGCGTGAGAGGGAAAGAGAGCGAGAAAGGGACAGGGACAGGGAGAGGGAGAGAGAAAGAGAGAAGGAGATGGAGAGGCAGAAGGAGAGAGCACTGAGGGAGAAGGAGCTGCAGGCATCCAAGGCTATGGAGAGCCACTATCTGGCTGAGCTCCATGCCATGAGGGGGCAGGAGGACCGAACCAAGCCTGAGAGACTCACCCCTAACCGGGCTGGTATGTGTCTGTGCTTCCTCTGTAGCTTCCTTAAGCTCTAATCATACTGCTTGTAAACACGTGTCCTTATAAACACTATCAGTCTATCAGTTAACACTGAAACAATGAGGCAATACATAAACAAGTCAAGTACATTTTTTATTTTTGCAAAAAATCTGCAACAATTGATGATAATCAGTTAATTGTTTCACTATTTGTCTAAAACTTTTTATATATATATATTTTTTAAATATACTTTATTGATGAGAATGGACAATATGACATACAAGGATCAAAGAATAAGTATTAAAAAAAATGTGTATGTGTTAATCAGTTTACAATAGTAAAGAAGAAAATAACAGGAAAGTAAAGCAAACAAACAAAAGTAAATAAAAGATAAGAAGAAATACAAATACAAATAATATTATGAACTGAATATTTTTAGGTTTTGGTTTTGCAATTTGAAGAATTTGTGCTTTTGTCCATTTCTCTTCACTGTCAAAAAATGTCCAGACTAAACGAATGAGCCATCAATTGAGAAAATAATCAAATGAAAAACAATTAGTTGTAACCCTAAATCTTTACCTTTTCTCCCGCCACAGAGAAAACCAAAGATCCCGCACCTCCAGCTCCCAAACCAGTGCCGCCGGGACTCCACTCTTCAATGGTCCAATTAAATCATCCCATCCCTGGTCTAATCCCAGGCCACGGCCTCTACATGGGGTCCAGCGCTTTAATGACGGGGCTCTCGGCCTCAATGATTGCTCAGAGGACCAATGAGGAGGAGAGGTGGTTGGCGCGGCAACGTAAGCTGCGGCAGGAGAAAGAGGACCGTCAGTACCAGGTGTCTGAAT
>JBAMJR010000137.1:1002500-1030000 GCA_038501785.1 Myoxocephalus aenaeus
GAGTAGCAGAGCAGCCCCCACTCAAACTGGATGACTCCACAGAGGTAAAGCACCTGCCAACACAATCACGTTTTCTGTAAGCGCTTTCCGCAAGCACTCATGACAAAACATAAGATTTATTTTGCCTCTCTTGCACAGAAATTGGACTTCCTGGGAGTGTTTGGCCTGACCACAGTGGGCCGGCGAGATGATCTGGTGCAGCAGAAGAGAAGGAAAAGGAGGAGGCGGCTCAGGGAACGCAGCCCTTCGCCACCTTTCTCGCAGTCAAAACGCACTCCCCCTCCTCTTCCCCAACTCAGCACGCGCTTCACCCCTGAGGAAATGGACCGAGCACCAGAGCTGGAGGATAAGAAGCGCTTCCTCACCACGTTCAAACTGTCCCATGTCACTATACAGCAGAGGAGAGGTAAGGGAATTTATAGTTAGACACAAATCTTTAGTGGCGCTTACCAATCGTTTTGTTTAATTATGTTTCAAGAAGTATATTAACCAGTAGAAGACTTAACTCTGCGTAACAATGCCTCTTAGCTATTCTTAATTAAATAAACTATGGCTTTCTTATTGTTTTAAGAAAGTAATCAGTGTGTCTAGGTAGCTAACTCCACTCCAGTGGTGAAATATCAGAATTAAGCAAAGGGAAATGTTTTATTGACATTGATAAATACTTTATCAGTTTGCTGGTTAGAAACCACTACGCTCCAGAACCGACCCAGTGGCCTTTACATGCCATACAAATATCCCCATATGTTACTCATGTCGTGTCTCTTTTCTCTGACATCTCATTTCTCTCTGACATCTCATTTCAGTCAAATTTAGAAGAAGACTGACTGCATGCTCACTTAGCTTCTAGAAAGTAGTAATTCTCAGCTTGCTGACACTTCACTTCTGCTGAGCTCTGCCTGCTTTGCATTGACTTGAGCCTCAAAGGAAATCATAAAGGGGTCAGACAAGGATCGTGCCACCCTCAAACCCCTGTATTATATGCTGCATATTTTAAGCAATGTATGTATAATGTAATGCCGTACATTGCCCCAGTTAGAAAGGTGGACTTGTGTCAAGGTGCTGCTAGTAGACACTTTCTTTATACGCACGCACACACACGCTCACCTACTGACGAGGAATTGGGAGTGGCAGCAGTGGGTTTACAGTGATCTGAGCCTAATCCTCTTGATTTACTGTCTGCTGCCGGCAGATGGCAGCGCACTGCCTCCCACGCTGGCAGGCCACACTCAACCGCATTTTACGCACGCGCACACATTTTGTGAGTAAGTTACATACAGACAGGATTGACTGATTTTCTGTCTCCTAGATAATGAAAGGGTGGTTGAGCTGCTTCATGCCATTAAAGAAAAGAGCGTAACCTTGGATACCATTAGACATGCCCCTCATCCGCTGTGTAAGAGTCCTCCAGCACAGATTTCTGGTGAGACACATGCTAATGGCCATACACATACACACTCTCTCATCCCTAAAGTATTGGCTTATTGTGATAATCATTCATTTGTGTGATGTATCTGGCGTTTCATCCTTACTGATGTGTAGCTTGACCTCATATTGACTTGCATATGTTCAAATCATTGCAGATACTGCATTTGCCCAGCCCTCCTCTGAATCAGAAGGCCACCACAGTGTCAGACCTTCTAGCCCCTCCTCGCATTGCCCAGCGTCCCCCAATGGTCACATAAAACCCCTTGGGGAGACATTAAGACCAAAGGAACCCCCTTCTCCAGCTGTCTACCCAGACAAGGCCCGGGGGGCCAGTGAGGGACCGGCCTCTAAGAGGAGCTCCAGTCTACTGAACAGCTTGCGGCCCCCACACCCCCTGCAGGCTAAAGATGGCCCTCACAGCATCAACGGACGCACCAAACCCTGGGACAGCTTCACCCCGGAGGAATTTGCCCAGCAGTTCCACGAATCTGTGCTCCAGTCCACTCAGAAGGCGCTGCAGAAGCATAAAGGTAAGCAGCACAAGCCACGTTAATGGATATCTGTCTACGATGGAGACTGATATGCAGCGGGACAGTATAGTGACAAGGGAGACCACCTTTCATCAGTAAGCCTGAGCGACAGGTTGTTACAGGTCTGCCAGGAACATACTTTATTTTTTAAAGAAAATATCTGGTAATTGTCATCACAATTTCCCAGAGCCCAGGGTGATGTCTTCAAATGATGTGCTTTGTCCAACCAATAGTCCAAAAAGCTGCACATCTGAGCAAATGTTTGGTATTTTTGCATGATACATTAACTTAATTGATTAATCCATCACCTTAATTGTTTGTTTGTATTGATCAGTTAATCTAGAGCTAAAACATTTTGTTGATCCACATAGAATTATTCAACACCTATTGATTATCAACTGATACCACTTCAAAAAGATTTGCGTGTTTTCTATGATGGTAAGCTAAATATTTTTTTTTATTTTGGCCTGGCAACTTGAAGATGTCACCGTGGCTTCTTTTTAGGTCACATGTAGCACATGCAGGTTACAACTTAAGTGGACAAAACTTAAACATGTAAATATCAGTCACTGCTGGTTGGTAACTGTGGCAGTCTTGACTATATTATTATTCTATGATCAATTTGTCATTCTAAGCACATAAGAGATGATTTCATATACAAGTTCTAGCCATAGACTCCACATCATTTAATTCAGACTTCCACAAATGTCTGTCTGTCATGCCGGCTAGATCATCATTGAAAATGAACACGATCTCTTAAAGAGTGGGAACCCTGATTTGATGACAATTTAGAGACCAAACAATTACTCGGTTAATTGAGAAATTAATCAGCAGATAAACCGATAATACAAATAATTGTTTTACGTATCCCTAGATTAATCAACTAATCCTTTCACCACTAGTGAAATGAATACAAATGTATGAAATACTACAACACCTGCCTTCTCTCCCATCTTGTCCTTTAGGCGGTGCCACAGGCATGTCGGAGGCATCCCACCTCCAGGAGTCCTCTGTTCACTACAACATTCCAGAGCTTCAGAGCGCCCCTGGTCGGCCGCCGCAACCGCATCCACAATCCCACTCAAATGCACATTCATTTCCCCATCCACTCTCACTGGCGCACCCTCAGCCCAACGGGCAGCACTTCTCTGTAGCCCTTCACCGGGAGGCCTCAGGGACAAGGGAGGACCCGTCTGGTCCAGATGACTCTGAGGACGAAGAGGATGAGGAGGAAGATGAGGCTCCTGCTTCCAAGTGGCAGGGGATTGAATCTATATTTGAAGCTTATCAGGAATACGTTGAAGGTAAGCAGCTACAGAGAACACGTAGTGATGCTGCTAAAAATCCACAACTCTTATATTTTTATGTCTCTTCTACCACGTTTTAATAACGCCTTCAGTACAACATCTGTATCTCATTTTATAGGTTCATAATATAGTGTTTCCCTGTTTTCATCGTAATGCAGTAGTGTACAAGTATATACTGTTTGGTGGTTGAAATTGGATTTTTAACTGTTGTTGCTTTGCTAGAGGGCGGTATTCGTCCTTTCCCTATACAATTCGGTTATGTGCCAATATAAATGTGATCAGGATTTTTACTAGAAATATTGTCAACCCAAGTTAAACATCCATCTCATCAATGGCAGTCTTTTAAAATATGCAATGTCATAGGTGTATTACCCTTTTCAAATATGAAGACATATTAATCTAAAGAAACTTCTTGTGGCATCTGCTGTAGCCCATGGTCTGGATTCTGCAAAGTAGCCACTGCTCACTGCTGCCACCCTTATTTGTGTCTCTCATACCCAACTCTCGTTTTTTTCTTCCCCATCTTCTTATTCAATTTTGTCCTCTAGAGCAAAGTTTGGAGCGACAAGTGTTGCAGAGCCAGTGTCGAAGACTAGAAGCTCAGAACTACAACCTCAGTCTGACTGCTGAGCAGCTGTCTCATAGCATGGGGGTAAGATGAATAGCACACACCACTTATTGTGAATTATCATACACTTTGCATTATCTCGAAGCCCAAACTCATAAATACCTACCCCTTAACATGTCCCTTCTCCCCACAAACTTCCTTGAGTATGAATTAAACACACCTTTAAAATCCTTGAAATATATGCTCTCCCTCTTGGAAAATTATCAAACATCTCATAGTTTGTAATATTATGGTTTCTTGTTTTTCCCAACCCTTGTATTGATGCCATATAACATAAATAATTTCCTCATTGTTGTGATTATGTTGTTGTTAACTTTATTTTGTTTGTCTTCCCTGGTTGTGTAGGAGCTGATGTCCCAGAGACAGAAGCTGGCAATGGAAAGGGAGAAGCTACAAGCAGAGCTGGAGCACTTCAGGAAGTGTTTGACGCTGCCACAGACACACTGGCCAAGAGGCGGCCATTACAAGGGCTACCCGCCCAGGTGACCCCAACACGCCGAGCTGATGGCCCTGGGCCTACTCCCCCTTCAGACTGACACCCAGAGTTTATTTTTCATGGCCTGGTCCACATGTCTCCATGGAGGAGAATATGGCTGGCTAGATGAATGAATGAATGAATGAATGAATTGAGTGAATGGATAGATGAACGATGAATGCAGAGGAGACAGGACTATACAGTGAAGGATAGACGGTCTTTGAATTGTGGCCAGCCAGGGACTGTGCCACGAGCCACTAACGTGTGCCAATGTAGCCAACCCGGAGAGCATGGGACCGGAGTACCTGAAGATCAACACACACACACACACCTATTTGTCACACATTCTTCAGTCCCCGCTGCTCTCTTGTTCAGTCCTTGCATCCCTCACCGCCACAGCTACATAGACAATCCTGCCAATGAGGGCGCAGCTGTCGTCAAGAGACTCGAACGCTTCAAAGGCTTCTGGTCAGTCGGGACTGATTTCATCACAGCGGCCACATGAGCTTTTGAACTGGAAATGCACTTAAGAATAAAATCTGAAGAACTACCTGGTGGTACTGTGTTACAACAAAGAAATGTTTAAATTAGGGAAGAACTTAGAAAATGCACATTTTTGGAAAGAATTAAGGAAATGTTTTATTTCGAAATAGAAAATTTGAGAATAAGAATTTTAAAAGGTGCTTCAGCCTTGTATTGTAAATAATATGGAGACTTAAAAGATTTTGTATGTTTTTATTACTTTAATCATTGTTCTTTTAAAGAAAAAACCTGCCATTTTTATATGTTTATGCTTTTTTGGGGGTTGGAAAAGAAAGCCTTGCTTTTAGTGTTTGTACTGCTGCTGGCCAGAACAGCTAATTGAGACATGTAGTAGAGTGAGAGAGAACAGGATACACTCTTCTTACTCCTGACCCAGCCACAACCACCTCATCTGGCGTCTGAGCTCAGCAAAGCTTCCTTAGAGGTCCTGAGACACAGCTCCCGCCCTCTCATCCCCCTTCCTTCACAGCAACATGTCTCTGTCTTGATGCCCATCACCAACTCCTCTGGTCAGCGTCACTGCTGCCGTTAGCTCGTGATATTCTCTTACAGAAACCAGTTGAGATCCACAGTGACAATATAATTAGTTCTTTTTTTTTTTACTTTGGTCACTTGACATACTTGATTTTGTAAAGACATGAAGAGTCTCTTAAGCAGCCAGCTGATGAAACTGTTTTTTGATGCTTTATCCTACCATTGGACCTTTCACTTCACTTTGTATGACATTATATAGCATTAGACTCAAACAATATGATGGTTTGCATAAAGTTACGCCTTACAAGCCCTTATCAGCAGTCATGAGGACACAGTGCCAAAATGAAAAAAAGGTTGCATTTTGGATTCTTAATTTTAAATTGAGTTGCAATTAGGTAGCCAAACCAGAACAGCCATCTTCCACTGCTGAATACATTTGATTCCACTCAGCTCCTTCCTGCATTTACCCCTTTTTTTTTTTTAGGACTCCAACTATCCAAAGTTCCCGACATAAATATATGTATAAATAATGGACTGGAAAAGTGGAGAGGTTTTCAAACTGGGCATTTTGTAGTACATATAAAATCAGAATGGTTTAATTTACCTTGCCTCATACACGTTTACAACCGGTCTGCAATTCCTCCTCCCCGTCAGCTCTGACCTACCTACCCTGTAACTCTTGCTGACTCAGCATTATGGTTGCATGTGCGATTGAAGACCCAAAGGCCAGCAAAGAGTTGCATAGATCAGCATTTTTTTAAATTTAAGAGCCTGCACAAGTTACAGTGGTGGGACAGTTGGTGTTAAGAGTGGGTGATTTCAGTATTTCATAGTAAAAAAAGAAACTTTGAAAATGTGCAGAAAGTTAATTTCTAAGAACTGAAGCACAGCTACCCCCTACATACAATATGCTAATTACAAGTGCCTCAAGAATTTGGGAGCATGTGAATGAGTTGCAGTCCACATGATGGACAGTCTACACATAACGCCAGGGATCAGGGACTTTTACATTCAAGTGTCTACTGTACGTCTCACACCTTTCAAATATGTGCATGCCAAGAACCGACACAGAATTCCTTTATCTAAATGCATCTCCGAGAACCAATTTAAACACGACCCTTTTTATAAATGAGGCCCAGTTCAGAGGATCAGGTGGATACAGAGCGTAGTCTGTCATTTTTACAGAGCAGAAGAGGCATGCTGAGGTCTGCTGCCACGGAGCAGTTCAGTGTGCGTCTTACCCGGCCTTCCTGTGTCTCCAGCCCACGCACGCCCATGCAATAGCCCCATTACTCAGTGGAGGATGTCTAGATGCTGTGAAATCCTGTTTTTAAAATGTACTTGTTTGAATTCATTGTAATGTAATATATTCTTTGTTGAATGTAGTAATTAGGTATTTATGAATATATGGCTGTGATTTCAGACAAAAAAGAAAATAAAATATTTCAAAAATGTTAAATATCAACCTTTGTTTGTGGTGCTGGTAGGTGGACAGATTCGTTGGACGGTAGAACGCTAAGAATACTTGGTTTTGTACTTTTGTTGGCAAAGATAGTTCGTAGATCCGTTAGTATTTAAACATCATACCTTTAACAATATTAACTTGCCACTGGTTTTAGGTTAGACATGTAATGGGTCTTGGTTAGACTGGGCGTCCTTCCAACCCACAAGACAAACATTTTAGGTTTTAGAAATACTTCTTTAGTTGCCCTCCTCTTTAGCACTGACCTCAGACCTGGAGTTGGTCATGAGATGCTGCGCTGCGGTTCCCCACTGCTCTTAAATATTTAGGATGGGTCAAATACAGGGCAAGTGTCCCCACAATAACTTACATTTGTAGATTTGAAACATTATTCAGAAAAATACTGTAGATGTTTTGTTTTCTTATTTTTCACTGATTTGAAATTGCCCAGTATGCTTATCTTTGATAAACTAGGGCAGTGGTTCTCAAACTTTTTTCCTGTGGGCATTTTTTTTTTTTTTTTCAGCCAAGTACTTTTTTCAGTCAAGCATTTTTGGTTGAAAAATAAATGTAATACACATCGCTGTACCTGTTCATACTGTGACACATCACAGTGATGTCAGCGTTTCTTGATCAGTTCATCCTTTTTTCTTTCTTTTTTTAATTCTCACGTACCTTCATGTGCCCCCTTTTGAGAACCACTGAACTAGGGCAACTATATTGTAGATTCATTGTGTTCTCTATAACATGCCCAATAAAAAGCCCACAGTAAATTCTCTAAATGTTTAGTGTTTTCCCCGTGGAAAAAAGTATACTTACCCTAGAAATACTCAATACATTTATTTTCAAAACAGACACAGAAATGGTGAAACAAAAACAAAAATAAAAATATATATAACCCCTTAAAAAAAAAAGCTGAGTAAACCTCAGTTAGCTTCAATCATCAATTACCATAAATCTTCTGAATTAAATTTCAGAGAAATCAGTAATGACAGAGGCTGATGAGAAAGTACAATCCTTAGTCCAATGCTGATCAGATTCTCAGTCCAAGATCCAAACCTGTTCAGCAAGCCTTGATGTCGGGGCTCAATAGTCCGTGAACTGTCTTTTACTTGAACCAGGCTGCAGGTTGGAACGTAGTTTGTACATGCAGTTGAGAGAGTCGAGAAGAAACGCTCGTATGGTGTTGATCTCCATCAGAGTCAGGTTGTCCAGCTATAGAGGGAAGGAAGCAGAGAGAGACAGGAGACAAGGTCAGTTTAAAAAAAGTTAATCTAACCTTCTTTCTCTAATGAGTGCTGTGAGCGCTTGTGCTCATATCTGCTGAATCTTAATATGACAGGGAAACAGGAAGCCACAAGATGAGGGGATAAAAGGGTAATTGACACAGAGGGTGGCTGTAGAAGCCATTATATGATTTGTGTTTTACCTGTCTGTTTGATCTGTTTGATTCGTTATGTTTTGATGACGCAATGATGTCAGGGGGCGTCAACGTTATATATAGAAGTCACCTGAGTGCAGGCAGGTGTGTTTTGTTTAGAGAGCGGAAGGGGAACCTATTTTTAACCGCATAAAGATCGCCTTAAGAACGCATAAAGAACGCATAAAGAAAGCATACAGAACGCATAAAGAACGCATTAAGACCGTATTTAGATACAAAGCAGGTTTTTTCTGTTCAAGAGGAGTTTTCATTTATTTTTCTGTTATACAATAAAAGGATATGAAGTCACACTACGAAAATGCGCGTTATTTTACCGACCGCTCCTACAATAAGTTAAAAATAGCCCATCTGAACGCCAGTCCACGTGGAAAAGAGTGAAGGAGCCCGGAGTCGCTGTCGTTTGGATTGATCTGGACTGCAGCCAGAATCAGAATCACCGGTACCGTGAGTAACGCGCGGATGCGCTGTTTCTGAAGCTGGTTACGACCAAACATGAACACAAAGGAAACTAAAGAAGTGTTTGGTGAGCCGACAAATTAATCCATAAACTGCCTATAAATTACGAAATCAATGAACCTATAGGCGGCAGGACACCGCGGATCAATATCGCCGCACGGAAACTGAAACAAAGCACGGCCGTGCGCATGAAAGAATATAAATAAATAAAGAAGTAACCGAAATACTAACGAATATTCCAACAAAACCTGTCGGATTTATTTGGAAAAAATACGTACAAACGAATATTAAAGGCTGAGAACGAAAACTGAAATAATGGCGGAAGGAAGTGAATCGGGAGTCATTGAAGCCAGTGTGACTGAGTTGAACGCAGCGCAACAGAGGAAAACGTTTAAATCACTCAGCGCAACACGTAGAGGGAAACTCTCACACTGTACACGGAAAATGAATGAAATAAAGACAATGATGAAAGAGGGTGCTGATGTTGACAATGTGAATAAAGCTGCAAATGACTTTCTAAGACTGCTGGATGAATTTAAAGGGTCTCATGATTCGGTTCAGTTACTGCTGCCTGAGGATGTCAGAATGAATGAAAACCTGGACTGGTTAGAGCCCAAAATGGCTGATTATGATATGTTTATGTCTGAGGTGGATCAATGGATAAAATCTCAGCCTGACCCACAGACTCTTGTGGAGGCTGGGGACAGTGTCTCACAGACTGGCTCAAGGAGTTCTAAAGGTTCTAAAGGTTCCAAAGGTTCACAATCCTCATCCGTGGTTTCAGCACGCATGAAACTAGCTGCAGACAAAGCTGCTCTGCAGGCCAGAGCTGAGGTTCTTAAAACGAAACATGAACTGGAAACGGAAAAGCATCAACTGAGTTTAAAAATGGAATCCCTGGACTTGGAAGCAAATATTGCTGAGGCGGATGCAAGGCTAAAGGTTCTAGATGCATTTGAAAGTGATGAAGTATCAGAATCTGGAAAAGAAAGGGAAGAACAAATAAATGCATCTGACAAAACGGAAGGAAGCCTAGCACAACTGGAGTTTGCACGGATAGGAACCATACCTAAGACACCCTTACAGAGCCTGATGTACACTCGACACCGACCACCAACTGGAACCACAGAAGAGCCTGAACAACCACCAAGGGCTCCAACAAACCCTCACACACGCAGAGCTGTGGTTTCTGATGGACCACGCAGACGAGGTGAATCCACTCCCAGAAGTGAAATAGCTCAGAGCATCGATCTCACAAACATTATACAAAGACAGACGGATTTAACGGACCTGCTAGTGATACAGCAGAAAGAATCTAAACTCCCAAGAAGGGAAGTGCTGGTGTTTGACGGCAATCCTCTCACTTTCAGGCCATTTATGAAGGCTTTTAAGCACAACATCGAGGACAAAACCAAAAGCAACGAAGATCGACTGTACTTCCTGGAACAGTATACTGTTGGACAGCCAAAAGAACTAGTTCAAAGCTGCTTTCACATGAATGCCACAACTGGTTACGAGGAAGCAAAGCGCCTACTTAAATATCACTTTGGCGATGATTTCAAGGTCATATCTGCGTACGTCGAAAAGGCCTTGAACTGGAACCAAATACGTACAGATGATGGAAAGGCACTTCATAGCTACGCCCTCTATCTGAGAGGCTGTGGTAATGCAGTTGAGGGCTCTGCCTACATGTCAGAGCTGGACTCACCCTCTAACATGAAAAGACTTGTTTTCAAGCTCCCATTTAAACTTCGAGAGAAATGGCGATCTGCTGTATGTGATATCACTGAAAGAACACAGCAGAGACCTAAATTCCATGACCTTGTTCTGTTTATGGAAAGGCAGGTCAGAATCATTCAAGATCCCGTCTTCGGTGATATACAGGACGCTGCCGGAAGCACAAGTGAAAGAACATCTAAAAGAGACTCGCAGTATACGAGGCCTAGCAGCAAGAAAAGCTTTGCTACGACTGTTGTGCCCAAGACAGAAAGCTACAAGAACACCAATGCACGGGACAGGGCAGACAGGCCAGAGGGCATCCGTACAGCCATGGACGCTTTCGTCAAGCCTTGTGCTTTTTGTAAAGGAGATCATGTGATGGAAACATGTGAAAGAATAACAAATATTCCCCACGAGGAGAAAGTCGAGCTGCTAAAGAAACATGGACTCTGCTTTGCCTGCTTGGTCAAAGGTCACATGAGCAAAGATTGCAAGAAACGTCTCACGTGTCGTTCCTGTGAGAAGAAACACCCCACTGTCTTGCATATAGAGAACTTTACTCCAGGAAATACCAAGCCAGCATCTAAGCAGGATTCAGACACCAGGAGCAATTACATTGCTAAAGTTTCATCGGCGGCACAAATTGCTATGGTCTCATCAGCAGCACAAACAGGGGACAGAACCACAGACTACAAGTTAGCAGTAGTACCTGTAAAGATAAAGGCACATAAAGGCAGCTGTTTGATAGAAACCTATGCGTTTCTAGACCCTGGAAGCACTGCTACCTTTGTCACGGAGAAACTGATGGAACAGTTGTCTGTCAGAGGAAAGAAAATAGAGATCTTACTCCGAACGATGGGTCATGAAAAGCCTGTGAGAACCCATGCAATAAGAGGACTGGAAGTATGTAGCCTGGATGGTAACCGCTTCATAGGGCTTCCTGAAGTCTTCACACAAAATGCCATTCCTGTCAGTCAAGAGAACATTCCGACAGAAATGGACATAAAAGGATGGTCTTATCTAAAGGAGGTCCACTTAAGGCCCATCAAGGCAGAAGTAGGCATATTGATCGGCGCAAATGTCCCAAAGGCCATGGAGCCACTGAAAGTGATCAATAGCCAAGGAGAGGGGCCCTACGCAGTCCTAACAAGCTTAGGTTGGACTATAAATGGACCGCTCTGCAGTACTGCACCTATGGATGAGCATGGTCGACCACAGATAACGTCCAACAGAATATCAGTGGTCAAGCTGGAAGAGCTCCTTATACGCCAATACAACCAGGACTTTTCAGTGCAGCTTGCCAGTGCAGTCCTCGCTGCAAGGATAGACAGGATGCTGAGAAGAGAGCTTGAGTCAACGCTCGAAGACTCAGTTTTTTGGACCGACAGCACCGCCGTCTTAAAATACATCCAAAATGACGCCAGAAGGTTTCAAACCTACGTGGCTACAGAGTGACCACTATTCGGGATCTGACGCACAAATCCCAATGGCGCCCTTTGCCTTTACTTACTGGACCCCTGAAAGGACTTTACTTAACCTTTTTCCTTCTTCTTTCTTCTCTTTCCATCAAGAACTTTTTGTTGAACTTTTTACTGAAATTCTTTGAACCTTTTCCCAAATGGATTATCGGAACTAAATGGATTACTTTTTTGGATTATTTTTGAAATTCTATGGACACGTGACAATCATGAGTATTGTCACAAAGGACTGAAGGACTTGTCACAAGGACTTAATAATTGGCTTCTTATGTATATATGTGTGAATTGCCCTATACCGGTCAATTAGGGGCCGGAGTGTAGAAGCCATTATATGATTTGTGTTTTACCTGTCTGTTTGATCTGTTTGATTCGTTATGTTTTGATGACGCAATGATGTCAGGGGGCGTCAACGTTATATATAGAAGTCACCTGAGTGCAGGCAGGTGTGTTTTGTTTAGAGAGCGGAAGGGGAACCTATTTTTAACCGCATAAAGATCGCCTTAAGAACGCATAAAGAACGCATAAAGAAAGCATACAGAACGCATAAAGAACGCATTAAGACCGTATTTAGATACAAAGCAGGTTTTTTCTGTTCAAGAGGAGTTTTCATTTATTTTTCTGTTATACAATAAAAGGATATGAAGTCACACTACGAAAATGCGCGTTATTTTACCGACCGCTCCTACAGTGGCTGTTAATCCTGTTCAACTTTACCTAATGTATGTTCAGTGTTTCAGCTCTTGAAGATGCTCTTTAGAGCACACAAATAATGCTTACATTTTTCTTGAATTTCAACAAAACCTCCAGAGGCATTTTTTATTAGATTGTACATGTATGCAGCTATGTTACCTATATCCTTGCAACCAATACATTTTCTTTATTGTGGATTAATTTGTCAATTATGTATTTGTTTAGTCTAAATATAAAGAATGTCTAAATATGTCTAAATATAAAGAATGTCAGTGAATAAGCCAGAATGTCAGTGAATAAGCCAGTGGTAAGTGAAACTGAACATCAGCTCCATCGCCAAGAAGGCCCAGCAGAGGATGTTCTTCCTGAGGCAGCTGAAGAAGTTCAACCTGCCGAAGAAAATGATGGTGCACTTCTACACTGCCATCGTTGAGTCCATCCTCTGCTCCTCCATCACCGTCTGGCACACCGCAGCCACTGCCAAGGACAAGGCCAGGCTGCAGCGCATCATCCACTCTGCTGAGAGGGCGATTGGCTGTAATCTGCCATCCCTCCAGGACTTGTTCGCCTCCAGGACTCTGAGGCGAGCCAGGAAGATTGCAGCTGACCCCTCTCACCCTGGACATATCCTGTTCGAGTCCCTCCCCTCTGGCAGAAGGCTGAGGTCCATCAGGACCAAGACCTCACGCCACACAAACAGTTTCTTCCCGTCAGCAGTCGGGCTCATCAATGGGGCTCGGGTCCCCCACTGACTGTCTCTGTCACCCCCAGTATTTTCTCTTCTTTATTTTTTTTTATTTCTCTTTACCATTCACTCCTCTGCACACCACACACTTAAACACTTGTCACTTTAACATACACTTTAACTTAAATACACATGTCACTTTAACGTACATTCACATTAACGTATCTGTTGACTGAGCACTTGCTTATCTTACACATATTTTAATACCAATTGCACTGTTGTTTTCGTTGATTGTTGATTGTTGTTTGTCTCGTCTTACGTCCCATGTCCATGTCCAATGTATGCACCTTCCGCCTCAAAAAATTCCTCGTTTGTGTGAAAACATTCCTGGCAAATAAACGGTTTCTGATTCTGAATAGTGAAAAATGCCCATCTCAGGTTCCCAGGAGAACAGCTTCATATTGTTGTTGTTGTTTTTTTACCTACAAAAACATTATTATTACACTATCACAGCAGAGTAAGAAAACCAGCAAATACCCACATTCAAGAACCTAAAACTATGGAATTTGCAAAAAATGCTGGATAATTTTCTGTTATTTGACTAATCAATTGTTTGACGAATTGTTCCAGCTCTACAATATCCCAGTGTGTGAATCTTGATGGTCAGTGTTACCTTGGCATGAGCCTCCAGCTGACTGATGAAGCTGTCGGCAGAGAGGCGGAGTTTGGCAACACGCGTGTCCCAGATGTCTTTGACCAGCGTGCGAATCTCATCTGCTTTAGGGATGTTGTCAGACGCACTACAGGGTACAGGGACACACACACCATCATGTGATGTAGAGGGACACATACACGGACAATAAGGGAGCATTTCATGACTATAAATACCATGAACACAATAAGACGGAAGCCCTAATTATGCATGGGGATCACTTAAGTTTCAATGACTCACTAGTTCAGCAGCAGTTTGGTCAGCTCCATGTAGTAAGGACTGGGAACCGGCGTGAAGGTGTCCTCTTTCCTCTCAAGCTCTCGCATCTCCTCCAGTTTCTCTGCCCATTATAAACAGCAGGAAAGTCAAAAACTGTAATTTAATAAACCACATTGCAAGATGGAAGACATACAAGCCGAAAACCCCCCACGCCATGAACGACCTCCGCCTAGCAGACGAGCTGAACGAGTTCTACTGTCGCTTTGAAAGACAATGGAGCAGTCCTGACGCCACGCCCCACAGGCCCATCAACCAGCCACAGACCATCATCTCCCCCTCCCCCAGCCCATCGGAGGCTCACGCCTCCCCAGCGATGACCCTCACTATTCTGGAGAGGGACGTCAACAGGCTCTTCAAAAAGCAGAACCCCCGCAAAGCAGCGGGCCCGGACTCTGTCTCACCCTCCACCCTGAAGCATTGTGCTGATCAGCTGTCTCCGGTGTTCACTGAGATCTTCAACACCTCCCTGGAGACATGCCACGTGCCAGCCTGCTTCAAGGCCTCCACCATCATCCCCGTCCCCAAGAAACCCAGGATCACAGGACTCAATGACTACAGGCCCGTCGCCCTGACCTCTGTGGTCATGAAGTCTTTTGAGCGCCTGGTCCTGTCCCACCTCAAAACCCTGACTGACCCACTCCTGGACCCTCTGCAGTTCGCCTACAGGGCCAACAGGTCTGTAGATGATGCTGTCAACATGGCCCTCCACTACATCCTCCAGCATCTGGACTCCCCAGGAACCTACGCCAGGATCCTGTTCGTGGACTTCAGCTCTGCCTTCAACACCATCATCCCATCTCTGCTGCAGGACAAGCTCTCCCAGCTGCACGTGCCCGACTCCACCTGCAGGTGGATCACAGACTTCCTGACTGACAGGAAGCAGCACGTGAGGCTGGGGAAACACGTCTCAGGCTCTCGGACCACCAGCACCGGTTCCCCCCAAGGCTGCGTTCTTTCCCCTCTGCTCTTCTCGCTGTACACCAACAGCTGCACCTCCAGTCACCAGTCCGTCAAGCTCCTGAAGTTCGCGGATGACACCACCCTCATTGGACTCATCTCTGGTGGGGACGAGTCCGCCTACAGGTGGGAGACTGACCACCTGGAGACCTGGTGCAGCCAGAACAACCTGGAGCTCAACGCTCTGAAGACAGTGGAGATGGTTGTGGACTTCAGAAAGAACGCAGCCCCACCCGCCCCTCTCATCCTGTTTGACTCCCCCGTCGACGCTGTGGAGTCCTTCTGCTTCCTGGGCTCCATCATTTCCCAGGACCTCAAGTGGGAACTGAACATCAGCTCCATCGCCAAGAAGGCCCAGCAGAGGATGTTCTTCCTGAGGCAGCTGAAGACATTCAACCTGCCGAAGAAAATGATGGTGCACTTCTACACTGCCATCGTTGAGTCCATCCTCTGCTCCTCCATCACCGTCTGGCACACCGCAGCCACTGCCAAGGACAAGGCCAGGCTGCAGCGCATCATCCGCTCTGCTGAGAGGGTGATTGGCTGTAATCTGCCATCCCTCCAGGACTTGTTCGCCTCCAGGACTCTGAGGCGAGCTAGGAAGATTGCAGCTGACCCCTCTCACCCTGGACATATCCTGTTCGAGTCCCTCCCCTCTGGCAGGAGGCTGAGGTCCATCAGGACCAAGACCTCACGCCACACAAACAGTTTCTTCCCGTCGGCAGTCGGGCTCATCAATCGGGCTCGGGTCCCCCACTGACTGTCTCTGTCACCCCCAGCTATTTTAATTTTCAACTTTTATTTTTAACTCTTAATTTTAATTTTCTCTTCTTTATTTTCATTTTTATTTCTCTCTACCATACACTCCTCCGCACACCGCATACTTAAACACTCGTCACTTTAACATACACTTTTAACTTAAATACACATGTCACTTTAACGTACATTAACGTATCTGTTGACTGAGCACTTGCTTATCCTACACATATTTTAATTCAACCGCATTCCAATTGCACTGTTGTTGTTTTCGTTGATTGTTGTTTGTCTCGTCTTACGTCCCATGTCCACGTCCAATGTATGCACCTTCCGCCTCAAAAAATTCCTCGTTTGTGTGAAAACATTCCTGGCAATAAACGGTTTCTGATTCTGATTTGCATAAATGTCTCTCAAATATCCCATTTGAGAGATTCTGACATTTGAGTCGTAGAAAGCGCGTACTAATTATTGGATTTATATTATCATCGTAGAAGTGCCAATTACAGTGTTTTCAGCATCTAGTGGCTTTTGTGCTCACTGAACAAGGAGGACCCTCCTGTCCTGTACTTGGCTTAGGGCAGAGTGTCAAAGAAAGTGTAGGGAAGCTTGAAACTAGAGAAGGACCAACGGGTTGTTACTTTTTGTGGCATTTGTTAACAATAAGAAAAGTCCAGAATAATGCCAGCCCCATCCTAATAAAAAGGTACCAGCACCCCATTCGACAAAGCAAAGTGTAAATAATAATAAAGCAAATTTACGTGTGCAAGCTAAAAGATAATTAGATTAGATATTCCTTTATTAGTCCCACAATGGGGGAAATTACAGGATTACAGCAGCAAATGGCGTAAAGTGCACAGAAGAGGCATAGTAAAAATAAAAAGTTATATAAATAAACAGTAATAAAAACAGAATCTACACTAACAATATTATATATGCAGACAGAATAAAGTGTATTTATATTACACAGGTTGAAGTGATTGAAGTGTAATCATCGCATGAATACAATGTCTACTTCTGATTCTGGATGTAGTAATCTTAAATCTATTTTGTACTTAAACTCATCGTGTCTAATGCAAACATTGCTAAATGGTCCAACGTGATTCTAATTGTTCTCGGTTTAGAACTTTATTGTTGAGTGTGAAAGCTGTGAAGAAGAAGGTTTAACCTTCTTAAACTCCACAGACCACAGAAGAAAACACAAGTTGTGTTACAGAAATAATGTCAGAGGTATTTTAGCTTTACCTCTGACATTAAACAAAAGGCACAGCTTTTGATAAAAATGTGTTGAAATGATGCTCCACAGTCATATTTCCATGTGAGGCGGACATGAATGATGCAGCGATGAAAAACATGGAGTCCTGGCTTTCAATATCTCACCCAATGTTAGGACTATATCGCTTGGATAAAGAGCAGTAACTTATTGATCAAAGATACGCATGTTATCCGTCATGTTATATTCAAGTATCCCACATCAAATACTCGTTTACGCGTGTGTATCTCACCAACATCCATCCACGCAGGAGGAACGATCCTACATTTCTGTCTCTGCTTCAAGTTGAGAGCCAGCCACACGGGGACGTCCACAGGCAGTCCCGGGTTGAAGGGACCCAGGTCACCCTGAGGACAGAGGGAGACCGTATCGTCACCTGACTCGCATCTTCGCAGTCACATACACGTTGTAGCTCACAGCGCTTCTGCCCCATGAATATACAGTAAAAGCCTGGTAGTTCATCATCAGACTGTAAAGTGTGGATTATGCTGCCGTTAGCTATTGAGCTACTGAGGCTAACGTCATGCGAGTTATAAACAACGTGTTGGCAAACACACGTAACGCTCCTTACCCCGATCAAATAGATCTTGTCCAAACTGAAGTTTGGTATTATCTTCACCAACTCTTTCTCGGCGAGGAACTCTACCTCCGAGGGGTCCATGGCGGTCTGTTTGGCGAGATTACTTTTGTTTTCACAATACTTTTACCCGAGCTCACGTCTCCGAGTCTCCTTGTTCCCGCGCTGGCGCTTGTATGAACGTACACGGAAGTACGTAGGATGAGAGAGCTACGTCACCAGCTGTCACGCAGTGGCCACGTTGTGCCATTGCGCACTTTAACCGCATGTAACGCTAAAACTCCGCACTTGGCGCATCTTCTTCTTCGTTTTACCCTTCGCCTTATTTAAATACATAAATAAAAAACACATAGACCTGAATCTTTAGAGAACGTGTCAATTTGACGGGTGTTAATTTGCGCGTCCGTGGCCAGTTTTAGTGACGACACTGACCATTCCTTAATGTTTTTACTTGGTCTGTTCCGGAAGGTAAAAGTGGGTCATGTGACATCAACGACAGTTGCAAATATGCGCCACTAGGTGGCAATATTGACCAGGTGATGAAGCCCAGAAATTAAATTGAACTTTACAGTAGTATAGGTATGTACCATTAACATTGACTTAAATGATACAGAATGTCCCCTTTTCGAAATTGTATTTACTATATTTTATAATGTGTACTTATTATATTAGTGTAAGTTTGATGTTGTTGAAGAGCTATTCATTGGTCGATGTGGAGGAAACTTGAACTACTTCATATATGCTACTGCTGTATTGCAGTTGTATCTGTTACATTGCATGTTATAAACTAAACTGTGCATTTGAGGGTCAACTGACCACAGTTGAAAAAGTTAAACAAGGGCCTATTTAAATGCATTCATGCAGCATTAAATAAACCACAAATAGATCTTGAATTGTAGCTTTACCTCTGACTTAAGAAAATGTACTTGACCTTTTTGGTGAATAACATCTGTCAGAGTAATATTTTCTACGTTTGCCTTTGTGTTTATTCCGTGTAATACATATTGTGTACACTCGGTGGCAATCCCCTATCATGGGTCAGCCATTATACCCACAGGTGTGTTGTATGTACAGATACCCAACTATGTGTGATGGATGGTGTTCTACAGATGCAAGAGCTTATAAATATCTGCGAGCAATAAATGAAGTGACAAAGAGTAACGGTAAACATCTGGACATTGTTTGTATGCTTCACAGACTCTAAAACATCAGCACAGAGACTTACTGGAAAGCCTCTGGATTTTTCATAGTTGGATTCTATGAACTTTGAAACAATTGTCACGTATTGGCAGCTCATGATTGAGAATGGATGTTCCTGTGCACGATTGGAATCGCCATGGAGGACACAGGCTACTCTGTGCTCTGTTTGTGCGGCATTGTTGCAAAGGCAAATGTGAATAATTGTGCCTTGCCTGCCAGATGGCTAATGACTCTGATGACAATGTGGAAACTAAATAAGCCAAAGTGGGCTTTTAAACTAAGGCACTTTGTGAAAAATTGGAAAGTTAAAATACAGTAAATTGTTTTGGAATACATTTTAATGCATTATTATTAAAGGATCCATCATATTAGGATTGAAAGCTCCTCCTTTAGCACATAACGCCTATCATTCCCTCTTCACTTGAAGTACAATTTTGAATCCAGGACTGTTACTGTGCAGTAGTAGTTCTACCAAATATAGTTAATAGTTTTACTTCAGGGAAAAAAGTTTTGAGTCAAAACCAACATTCCCAGTTAAGAGAGAGTGCCTTGTCAGCTAAATGAAATGTAATGTTGTGTTGCTGAAGGTCAAGTCAGTCCCAATCAGGTCAGTGATTCAGGTTTGAATTAACGCGTGGGATCATACTGCTGTAGATAAGCGTATTTATGGTGTTGCTATATTAACTACTTTAACTACTACTATTGGGTAGTTTTATCTACAGCGATTTATCTTATGTTATAGGTTGGTACCGTTGCTGTTCTGTGAGAACCACGTATCTCTGTTAGTGACGATGCATTTCCCAGGTGATCCAAGGTGATTTCTTCTTTTTAAGGTTTCTACAGCTGGATAGTATATTATTTAGCATTGGGAGAAATTGTAATTTTAAATATTTTGAGTTATCTGATAATGACAGAGGTTATACACTTCCAAATGTGTGTGTGTTGTAAATAAGGAAAAGAAAAAGTTAAAACATTTAATACTTTTCCCTATACTTTATATTAACATTATTATCATTGATGAGCATTTGACCAATTTGTAATAGTTCTGTTGACCCACAAAGTGGAGAGAGTAAAGTGTTAGGTTATTATAATCTTCTAGACGTGTAGTACTTGTTTATGAAATTCCGGCAATTTAATAGGCAGTTCTGGAAAGTCAAAATCACATCTTTACAAAGATCAGAACCCTCCAAATTTCTTGAATTTATTTCTGGGCATGTGAAACGACATATAATCTATACTCAGGCTGTGACATAAAAACTTATATCCAATTTACTTTAAACACTCCAACCTTAGATTTCAATCTTCTTTTTTATATTCTCTGACCAGGTGACCTTTTTAGGTAATACAATTTAGTACTCTATTAATTGATTTCCATTCTTTTTCTTTAGGATTTCTACTTCACCATGTAAGTTACAACAGGGTTTTATTATCAATTCTGTCATGCAAAATTACATAAAAAATATGTTTAATATTATTTGCCATTCTACTGGTTGTGAGCAGATAGCATATGACTCTGTCCCTGGTGGACACGTTACTGATGATGCAGCAAAGCCATTAATACAACGTGTGAATTTGTAAGCCATACAAAATTAAACCAAAACCTGAAGCCCTCAAAGGCAGTGGTAAATACCTAACATCACCTAGTAAAATAATGTACTAAATGACATGAGTATGACAAAGACTTGGTTCCAAAAGGGATTTCATTGTACATTCAGTTTATAAAATCTATGTAAAAAAAAAAAAAAAAAAAGTGACTTCCACAGCATTATTTAATATCTTACTGATTAATTCTAATATGAAATACAAAGGTAGTTCTGTATCCCAACATTAAGTATTCAAATGTTTTAATATTACATATTAAATAGTAGGATTTAGAGCAGTCAATTAAGTATAAATACAAACTATTACTTATTTCTTACAACAGACACCTAACATAAAACAAAATTCAGATCCTGATTTGACGTACTGGATTTCTCAACAAATCTTCCAGAGCAACAATCAAAAGCCAATACGCCAACATGTGTATTATCAGAAGAATGACATTCTGAAGTGTACCAGGAACAATAGCAGGAGACATCCATCATAGAAATGTTTGCATAAGAATTAATATTTCAAAAGTCATATCTGTTGAGATAAGAAAACATTTTTTATATTTACGCCTCTCTATATTATCATGTTTTTAAATAAACTGCCCACAAACAAATTCAGACTACAGTTCTATATTTGAATTTAACTAACTACACCTATAATAGAGCACATGTATCTATATCATATCTCAGTACTACAATCATCTCCTTAAAATGTATGATCTCTGTATGGCTACTGGCTGTAATATTTAAGAGGGGAAAATAAATCAAATACTCTAGAATTTAAGTTTATGCACACAACTATGAATAAACACAAACCATTGTAGGAAAAAACCAAAACATTAAAGTTGCAGTCAAACACATAATTGCCTTCATCACCTCAGTATCACCTTGTAAAGGTCGACACAGGCCAGCAGAGCACATATGGCTCTCTTGCCCGTGAGAGATTTTGGCCTAACCGGTCAGTGCTCCGCAAGTTCCTCTCAGTAGGAGGCGCTTTTCATGGAACAAAGATCATGCGTTCAGCATTTTTGTACTCCTGTGCTACAAGATAAGTAGCATCATGCATGCTGAAACGGCAGAAATATGTGTCTGTGTGTAGGGTACTCCTGACTGACTGGCTTAGCACAGATCCAGGACGGACTTGTTGATCACAGGGTTGGTCCAGTCGTTCCTCAGATCATCCAAGTGATTGTCAAAGTCAATCAAGTTCTCGTAGGACCTTCCCTCTAACAGAGCAGATGTGATCTTCTGTGCTTCGCTCCAGTCCTCAAAACAGTCACTGGAAGACAAAAACATAATTTTGGGAATAAACAATGTACACTATTTTGCTAGTTAATAAGAGAACCCAGGGAGCGTGTATGCCAGAAGCTAGCTGGGTTGACGTTGCACAGTCTCTAGTGAAATGGCTCAAAACAAAAAGCAACTTACAAAGTTACTTCTCTGCTTTTCCACTTGTTTTCATGATGGTCATGGATATGCACAATGGGCTCAAAACAGCTCATTTTTAATCTACTGCTATCCACCTGAGGGAAAAAAAAACAGAAATCACAAGGTATTTAGTAGCAAACAGACCTGTTATGTATAGCTTTACAGAACTAGTCCAGTGTCTGACATGCTTTATGGAACTTACTACTAATTATGTATACTTTACTTTTCAAACATCTTCCAGGCAGCCAAGTGCATTCATGATAAAAACAATCTCTAAGCAGAAACTTACTTTATGTATGCAACTAATCTGTGAACATATTGTTGCTTTTCATTAATATAACACTATCATTGAATGATGATGCAGTTAAATAGCAAAGACTGTTTGGAGAAGTCTTCAGGGTCAGTTCATGTAATTGCGTCAACATCCCAAACTTGAGAAAGCTGATAAACAGCAACCTAATCAATGCAAGAACATACCAAACTCACAGCATCCCTTTCAGAATGCACACAATCTTCATTGACAGCAGTCTAAATAATGTACTATTACCATAACAATTGCTGCTTCACTGAAGTTCTCAGAAATCCTGGCAGCCACTTTTTCCGCAACTTGGTTGGGTCTGCAAGAGAGATAAGCAAAGGTAGTTTGGGGCAGGGTGTTATTGGTAAAGGTTTTCTTGGAACAGCAGGGTGTTAGTGTCCATTTTGTTTTGTCTGTACCTTGAATCCTTTGTGCGTTCATTGGCTTGATAATATCCGGCAATGAGGTAGTTATTTTCTTTGCACCAAGTATCAATCTGAGGTAGGAGCAGTGGAGCCAACATGAAAGGACAGGACAGCAGAGGTCAGACCAAGAGGAAAAAAAGTCCACTTTATTAGGGACACATGGCTACAAGAAATTCAATCTAAAACTTGAGTAGTTTCATTAAACTGCGAGGTGATTGGAATATTTAATCAACCCTCATTGGGGGAACACGATGTTAAAACCACCTGTTAGTAAGGAAGGGGAATTTAGCGCACCACTAACATCAGCCTACCAAATGACCGTGAGGTTTAATCAAAACCACTATAAACAGTTTTAACAATAACCAAATCAGGACATTTTGTTTTGCAGTATTACTTGTGTATCATGCTGCAGTAGTTTAAGCTAGGTGTACTCAATACACGTGAAACGGTATATTTTAATCTACGGCTACTTACCAGTGTTAAAGCTACTTCTAGCATCGGTGCCAGAGCAAGAGTGCCGTGAAACAGCGGCACACAGTCCACACACAAAACCGGTTCACCGTGGCTGTCTTTCTTTTTCCCCTTCATTTTCTCTGCCACCAACAAGCCATTCACAGCGCAGTGAGGGTACTTGGCAGCATGTAAAACCATTTTACAGTAAGCCTGACTGGTCAGCTGGATAGGCATGTTTATGAGGAAATCGGCGGACTCGGTAAAAAATTGACAGATCCTGAGAAGTTGAGTGGCTACACGATGAGAAGCTGTCTGCTACGGTTAGCTAACGTTAATACCAACAGAAAAGTAGGTATCTACCTCAGCAGTCACCTGACGGACACGAACCTGTAAGCTTTACAATTATCAAAAATGACAATAGTCTTTTTTACGCAATATTAATTACTGTGTTACGAAATCTAAGCTAGAATTGCTTCCACCTTCCTCTCGTTTCTGCAGCACCGGTGGTGCCGTAAATCAGAATGGAAATATCGTAACATTTGATCATATAGCATCATCCATCCGGTCTGTTCACGTCCTCCTAACACGATTTACGTCTTTCCGGTCACCATCATACTTCCTCTAAGAGCATCAGCGTACGGGAGCTAGGAAGAGACAGTAGGTTGTGATCTTTTTTAATCAACTGCATCCTTCTAACCATATAGAAATACATCAGACTTTACCACTTACTCACATTGTGACATTATACAGATTCAAAGCGAAGTAATGGCCAAACATTAAATGGCCATTTCAACCGTAATAATCAATTGTCTACAAGTGACTTTGGCAGATTGGGACGGGCTATTTTACCGGTTAGCTACCGTTAGCTTGTAGCATCAGATTTGTGAAGGCAGATAGTTAGGTGTTGCAGTGGCCTGTCATGGGTTCATATACATGCAAACTCAGTAAATGAGAAAGTATTGCGTGAGTTATTCAGTGCTGGCTCAAAGAACCTTGTATTTCAGTGGTCAGTTTTCATGAGCGGTATGACCTTGTGTTTGCTGCTAACGCTAACATTAGCTTAGCTTTACTTTGTAGCTAACGATAGACCTTTGGTTTGGAAGAACAGTAGCTTAACTCAATTTGACCTATATACGATCTACGAACCCAGCGCGCGTGTAAATATATAGTTTGTTTTATGCAAATACGTGACTTAGTTTGAATGCAAGTATTTAAAACATCTGTCAGATGCTGTAAATCGTATTATATTATAGATTTGTTAAACAATAACAACACCTACTATGTGATCAGGTGATGAGTTTATCAATGAATCTTAAGATTGTATATATGTGGTCACCAGAAGAAACATGGTCATTTTTCATATATTAGGAAAAGTTTTAATATTTTTAAAGTAACTAATATCTTTCATATGACCTTTTCCACAGAATGCTGGCGACTAGAGCCCTTCGCCTTGTTGGCAAACGTGCCATTTCCACGTCCGTTTGTGTTCGTGGAGGACATGGTATGAGTGACTTAAACGGACTCTATTTTTGGCTAGGGAGAATAATTGGATTAGTGCCTCATATTACTTTTGTATCAAAGAGCCCAAACTGGTTTTAACCCTGTAAAATAAATTCTGAGTGTCCTTTCAATGGCCCATAAGGATTGTAAATCTCGGAAAATAAAATCGCAAAATGCAAATCATTGTTCTATGTTGGACAACAAAACTCAAAATGGTTTTGGTATGTGTTTTAAAGTAAAGAAAATCCTTACCATTTGCTTATAGTGGGGCTAGAATTCAATCAAATTGTCGTCGTCTCCCCCCCCCCCCCCTCCCCCAAATGATTAGTCGTTCATGTCCACTTGTTTATATAAACATCACTTTTTCCTTCTGTAATGTGCTTCTGGTGTGTAAGAAGCCATTTTTACGCTCCAATCTTTTTAACTTCCTGACACATTAGCTATGTACATCTGTCACTTTGCTTAAGTTAATATTTGAGTATGCCAGTGCACAGCTGATTATACGTGTTTTTATCAGCATACTTTTTTGAATGTCGGCATTCTGTGATAGTGAAACTTGTTTGTTGAGGCATTCTTTCTCATCTCCTGCAGGTGTTGCTAAGGTAGAGGACTACACTCTCCCTGCCTACTTTGACAGGCGGGAGAATCCCCTCCCAGATATCTGCTATGTGCAAACCCTGAGTCCAGAGCAAACGTCCCTGAAGGAGAAGGAGAAGGGCTCCTGGGCTGCACTCTCTGATGAGGAGAAGATTGCATGTATGACTGCATTGCACTCTGTTTTTATGTTCTAATGGTCATAATTATTGGTCAAACTGATTTTGTTATCATCAAATGTTCTATTAATTTAGTAATGTATTAATGATTTAAAAAAATGAAGTCATTTTTTCATCTATTACAATTGTAACCCATCTAGATTTTGTGTTTCCAATGTTCAGTGTACCGCATCAGCTTCAAACAAAGCTTTGCTGAGATGACCCAGGCATCGTCCGAGTGGAAAAGTGTGGTTGGAGGGATGTTTTTCCTAGTTGGCTTCACTGGTCTGGTTGTGCTCTGGCAAAGAAAGTATGGTATGTCTGCTAACAAGTGTAACGGCAAGATTGATAATTATGTGTCTGCAAAACTGTTCAAGATTTGATGAGGTGATGCCGTTTTTGTTTCCAATTCAAACAAAGAGGAATGCAATCATCTGTTTGCTTGATGCAGTCTAATTAAGCATACTACTTAACACATTGTTTCTTTGCAGTGTATGGACCCGTCCCACACACATTTGAGGCAGAGTACAAAGAGAAGGAGCTTCAACGGGTGTTGGACATGAGAATGAACCCAGTGGAGGGATACGCATCCAAGTGGGACTACGAAAACAAGCAGTGGAAAAAGTAAAGGACCCAGAGGACCATAACGCATAGTTGAAGATAAAGGCAGACCAACTCAAAGATACAAGAATATCTATATTTCTGTATTTATCAACTGTTCACATTACACCAGTCTGCATAGTGGAAGGTGTCTTCCTCTTATGGTCATTGTGTATTATAGAAATAAAAATGCTTAAACCGATAAAACTCATATTTTAATTGTGTTAATTTGTTGACTTCTATGTAAATAATGCTTTTACGTTAAATTACTGTTTAATGTGAAGTGAAAAAGACTATACCTCACCCCATTTAATTTGGTGATATTACTCTGAAATTGTTCTATGGGTTTTTACACCCTTTGCAACTAATTATATTTTCATTAATGTGATCTGTTTTATACATGAGTATGGCACATTTAGCCCAAAATCGAATGAAGTTGAGACTAAATGTTATAAATTTTATTAAATTAGTGAAATTAACTTAAGAATGTATCTTGTGTTTGCCAGTTAACCAAAGAGAAGCTGCATTGGCAAATAATTGACTACTTTCAAATAGTTTAAATGCTAATGTGTCTTTACCAGTTGGTAATCTTATATCTGGTGACTTGTGTAATATAACTTAATAAAAAAAAAAAGAATGGGCTTAAACAGTTTCTCTGTTAGCTCAACTGTGATAAATCTAAGCATGAAGTCATCTCTAGGTGATGGTAAAACTAAGCGGGTGGGTAGCATTTATTATAAGCACAGGTACACAGTGGGGGGATGGTGGGGCATTTCCTCACTTCAATTTTCAGATTGGTTTTCTTACCAAATTAGTATTTATAGTTATGCCATACCTTTGTACACGCAAAGAGCTGTAGGTCACAGCACCATTTCCTGTGGTTGATATTACTGATGAATGCTTGAATTGAAGTGAAATGTTCTTTGCCAGTGACGCACTGTAATTGTCATGAAAAGTATGTGTGGGTGGGGGTAGCTTGCAAGAGGGTTTCCGTTTTATGAAGATGCATATTCTTCATAATGTCTCCAAGTGGATGTTGCACAATAGGGTCGCCCACGTTTTATACAGACCTGTCAGTTTATAATCTGCACGTCTACATCCCAGGTGCATGGTTTTACACATGAGTTATGGGACAGCGCAGCTGAGCTGATGGCCACATGCTGTGATGTCACTAACCGGATGAACCCGCAGCTGAAGCTGTTTCGAGTCAAAACAATCCGGAAGATGATACAGCATGACGGAACTGTTGTGGGAGCTGTGACCGGTGGAGCTGAATGAACGACAATATGTGTGGTTTTAAGTGGTGGAACGTAAACATGTTGAGTAGAAGACAAACATAGCGACGCAGGTGAAGGTTGTCCACTGTTTGTTGAGTCTGAAGCCAGTCA
>JBAMJR010000137.1:1035000-1110000 GCA_038501785.1 Myoxocephalus aenaeus
TCCCCAATTCTTAAGCCAATGCACTATGATCAGAACAAATGATAATACACAGGGCATGTGTTAGACTGTAAGTTAATGTGGAGTTTATATGTGAATAAAAAAGTTTGGGCTGTTTTGAGTTTGTAGGTCATTGAGTTTGTCTGGGGTTTGAAAAGGAACTCTACTTAGTTTACTTTGAAAAGAAGAAAACACAGTTGTGTAAAATGCAAGTTAATAAGAATTGGGGTTTTGTGTTTTGTTGGCTGTTGCTGATTGAGTTGGGTTGGAGGTGTCTGACCTCCACCGTCGTAATCAAGTGTCCTTCCCTCAGGCATCAGAGGAAGGAAAGCCTAGTGTGACATCTGGCTGTTGGTCTCGACCCCCTCTGTCACAATCACTGGTCTGACTGACGGGAGTGGTGAGGCCAACTGACGCACCACTGTGCTCCCCGCCAGACAGGGAGCCTCTGTGGCCAGGTCTGATTGCCCCTCCCATGTATAAGATCCACAGCAGGGAAGGTTTTTGTTATGTTGGCTCTGCATTTTTTTGGAGCAACTGTAGCAGTTTGAAGCTGTCTGAAAAATCTCAATCGTCCTGAAAGAGTGTGTGTCTGTACTTTGGAATAGATGTCAGGTTCATTTGTACAGCCCTAAATCACAATTACTGGGCTCAATAGGCTGCATTGCTTACCCTATAAAAGAAAAATAAACAACTTGTCAACATAGGCCCGCCCAGAGCAAGGAAAAACATTCAGAAAACTGTATTGGATAAATCTTGGTCAGGGTCTCAGAAACATCCATTTCTATGATAGCTAGGGATGTATTGGGTGACGAGTTGCCTATCAAAGGTTTAAATGTCCGTAACAACAAGCTGGGACATCAAGGCCAACCCGTTCACTATTGTTTCGGATGTTGTCAATGTTATTGTAAAATTGACACCCAGTGCAGTGATGTGATGTCATACCTTCTAAATTAATACAAGATATTGAATTACCTAAATGTTAATTTGATGCATTTGCTAACATGCACATGAACCTGATCGTGGAGGACCAGGGATTCCCCTTCTTTACATTCTCATGACAAGCCTGCTATGGTTTTAATACACAGTGAGCGCTGACCATGAAGGTGTAAACTCATTTGCATCAAACTCTCCAATTTCCAAAAGGAGATATGCATTTGTGAAACAAGTCTGTACTTGGTTTATAACTAAGATTATGCCTTTTTAATTGTTCCATATTCATTCGTATGCATATAGATAATTGTATTGGATAACATTTTAACATACCATAGAATTGCACAAGCTATTTTTTTCATTTTAAATTTATATTAGCTCAACAATTTGTTTCGGTAATATTCTCTAGGTTCAACTGGTTAAAACCTCAAATTTTCTGCATATTAAACAAGACAGCCGGAAACCTCTGTGCTAGGAAGACAGAACTAAGTGCTGAGGAGACATCTTTTGAAGAGGAGTTTGGATCTCAGGAAGAAGGAAAAAAAGTATAGCAGCAGTCAATCTATTTTAGCCCCAGTCTGTTACTCTGTCTGCTGTTGAGTAACCAGCATCTGCTCCTCAGGAGACGGTGCTATCAGCCAAGCACTTCTTGACTATGCAAAACAACATCGGCGTTTCCTGACAGAGAACAAGAAGGATATTTGAGGAGAAGTTGCACCAATTGTGCTGCTTGTTGTTCATTTATATTTATAAAAGCTGAACATGTTCAGGATTTTTGGGCTCTTCAGCAATAATCAAAATGTTTGTTTTGGGAACAATATTTTGTTACAAGAATTTGTATTGTGTTCTTAGTATTTCTTCGCTTTGAATTGACTTGCATATTTAAAAAGATGTCTTATAAGTTGGTATAACACAACCTCGGTATGAGTCAACCTTTTTATTTTGGAGGACAGAAGCATACCGACGACAGCCTTCCACATCTAGGCAGGAGGTTAATTTCTGTACTTGTGATTTACTTTTGTAGACACAGAATTAATGAATGTTGGATCTTGACGTAATTTCGCAGATCGACAAAAACAAGGACAGTTACTTCCCTTGTCTGCCCCCACTGTCTGAGCTTTGGTCTACCACATATTCTCTGTTTGAGCAGACCGGACCTTTTTACCACATGACAAGTTGAAGATAAATCACTACTCCTCGACATTGGAACAAAAACTTATCAAAACTAACCGACCCATTCTGGGACCTGCAGTTTCTACAGTCAAAATCAGAACAGTATCAGGTTGTCATAGTTTCACCAACTTATTTAAAACACAAAGTCAGGGCCTCAACACAGGAGTTTCAGTTCAAGGTGTGCTTTCTCATATCCTATAGTGTGTCGGCTATTTTTAAATAGACTTTCCAACTTACAACATACAGCTTTACAACCCAACATCCCTCAACCTTCGCACAAAAAAGCTGGTTTCATGATTTAATGAGGAATATTTCAAATGCTATTTTTTCAAAACAATAGTTTCATTATTTTGTACTGCAAAGCGCATATTTTCTTTTGCTGTATAAAAGTTCCTTTGTTGTCCTTTTCCTCTTCAGATTACAGCATTTTAAAGAGTGCATCACCTTCATTCATACATGTCGCCTGAATGGTGGATCTTGTCTCGTTCACTGGTAGGTTTTATGACTAAATCTGTAACCAGCTTCTGTCCTCTAGGGGGGTCAAGACATGCCATGTTCATTTTGGATGGAGACTTGTATATGTCTTTAAAGGACAGAACCAAAAACAACCCTAAAATTAAAAAAAAAACAGTTCAGTACCTGTTCTGTTATTGACCTTTTATCAGAAAGAAATAAGATGTTAAACATGAAGTTGCCTTATGACAATGACCAAGCTGTGTGCTTTGCTTTACTGCAGCCTCGCAGGTGTATCCCGCAGCACTACTCTGGTGGTGGCCTACCTGATGACTGTCACTGAGTACAACCAGTATGAGTGCATGTCTGCTGTCAAGGCTGTTCGGTCCTTTGTCGGCCCAAACCTTGGCTTCCAGCAGCAGCTGCAGGAGTACCAGACGACACAAGTCTCAGAGGTAAACGCATGCAGGAACACACAGACACACACAAGATACCCACAGAGAGAACCCAGCCCCATTTGCCTGTTTGCGGCCTAAAGTCAAAGACATTTTAAGTTGCAAGATTTTCAACAAAAAATTCCACATTTTATATTGTTCTCTTCACGAGCATCGTTCTAGGTGTAGCTGTACGATATAATAGCATTCTTTAAATTTCTTTGTGTCTTATGTGCTGATGTTGGTCGAAATGCACAGGAACTGCAGGCAGGATATGACGCATACAACGATCACACTGCACATGTAGCCGGTGGTTAACCTATCAACCGTTAATTGTGGCTATTTTATTGTTATGGAACATGATATACCAACCAACAGTTGTGGAGGACTGTATCATTCGTGTTTATGTCTTTGTAATGCTTTGTAATGTTAAAATGAGTTTCACAGTAAATCATCAACTCTCAGGCTGAACCAGTAGAGCTGAGATTCTTACTGTTTGAAACGGCTCGGAAATCACCACAATATTTGTCATTATCGCGTCGGCATATGAGACCTTTGTGCAACAGAATAATCAGTTATTCAATCTGTAAAATATACCACAGATTTGTGAAATTTAATTTGTGAGGTTCATATTATTAATTTGATGTTGTATGAAAAACATCCTCATAATTCATTATTATTATAATTTTTTTGCAACATGTGAACTCAGAGCAAGTATTCCAAATCCTTCTCTGTTGTACATTAAAGGACGTGGACCTTGCAGTCACATGCAACCTGTCTGATATTAGGAATTTAACTTCCACAACTCTGTGAAGCTCAATGGACTTTTATGAGATGGGTGAGGAGCCTTTTAGGAAACTTATCCATGACCCCACACTATTGGAGACAAAGACCTGCTGTACAATACTCATAGTTGTCTACTTTCACTTTAAGGAAGGCCACTTATAGGAAATAGCAGTTCAAACTTGGTTTCATATTCAATCTGATCTTGAGCTTTTTTATCATGCAGAAAAAATGCCGAACAATGTACCTGAGAATATATGACAGATGCCATATGCTTTTATTAAAATACTGGTTCAAGATCAGAATGGCTTCAAGTCATCAGAAAACTAGGACGCTGTTTTCAAGTATTAATGGTATTTTCACATTATAGGTATGAGGAAATTTCATTTTATTTTGAACGATCGTCTCCACAGCATTTGACTATTGGCAGTATGTGTTTTTTAAATGAGCTGTGGAAAGCTATCCACAATTTTGTGGATAGCGTTTCAAAGCTTTAACATTCTGCAGCATTGTAGTTACTTGAAGGCACCTAGTGTGTGTGATCTCATTACAGTGGCACTGACCCAGCTGCTGAGTAGAGAAGGGGAACTGCAGGGGGTTTGCTGGGATTGCATTAGTGTTGTACTGCTTATCACGTGTTCAGTATTACTGTCAGCATCTTGCAACATAACATGACTGAAAAAAAATGCTCATTGTTTGTAGATCATGCACTGATTTCGAGGATTTAAGGGGAAATGGTATTTCTGTCTTTGTGTTTTCCCACATCTGGGAATCCTCAGATAGAAAGTGACAAATCCTGAAGACAACAATGTAGTTTAGTCACTAATGCAGCAGTAACAAAATATAGTCACAGTAAGACGTGTGAAATACACTGAAGTGCACATCCCATAACTGTCTTCTTGCAGGTTCAGTGAAAGGAAAAACAACATTTCAACTCAGTTGTCTAGAAACATACTGTAATAGTCCAGAATGGGTGTGGGACTTTTTTTTTTTTTAATCGGAAAAAGGACCAGAAAATTACATTGATAGAGGGCTAAAAGGTGGATAATGACCATTGTTAGCTGCTTATATTGTTAGCTGCTTATATTCAAGACATTATAACAGATCATGTTTAGTTGTTTTCAATCTGTTTAAAGGACCAGAAAGATGTGTTGCCTTCCAAGTGTCTTTGTTCTGAAGTAATTCATCAATGAAGCTGAGCCTCCCCACAGTTAATTATCTACCTCATTACACCTTTAATCTGAACTGCACCGTTATGACTTGAGCTAACAGAACAAATCTCACTTTCAGAGAGTGTTGCCTGATTGTGATGCCATCCCCTTGTGATTTTGATACATTTGACATCTAACTCCAGTATCTATCAAAGTATTTTCATGCAGAAGACTTGAAAGCACTATGCAGTTCCTAACACAATTAATATTCTTTTTAAAGATGACACAATGGCAGTTTGCAGAATATTTCACTTGATATCATTCTGCTTATTGATGTATTATCTTTATACTGTGCCTTTTACTTATTCATTTATTGATGTTATGAGTCGTTATTGGATTGAAGGTTGGAAGGAACATGAATATGTTACATTCAACGGGACTTTAACTACATTGTATGTAATATTTATGATTAACTACCTTGACACACAAATTATGCTGATAGTATTACCATTACTGTCTACTTCCATCAGCTGCAAGTTGCCATCACAAGTTTCTGTGATCTGACTAAGGGACAAATACAAAAGGCAAAATAAATATCAGGTAGACTTGAGAGTCCACATGGAGTAGCTCCACATGTCAGTTAATCAACTTTTAGCATTTCATGTACCGTATTGAAGTGTGTACTCCACACCAGGTTTCTAATTTGACTTTGTCTGGTGTGTTGATTTTCCATGGATTTTCAAGATGAGAGAAATACAGTGACTTGAATCTTCTTAAAGAGGAGATTTTCCTTTTAAGTGTAGGAGATGTTACGTGCTAATCCTGAGTCACGTGACCGAGCAGAAACCTGTGGAGTGTCCCTTTCCTCCCATCCGTCGAGGTCTTTTTTTAATTCATCACCTCCTACTAAGAAGAAACTGAGTACATGGATTATTATTTTTACGACATACATTTGATATTGTGCTCTTTAGGTAAAGTTCAGTTCAAACTATGCAATCAACGTTGTTCTCAGTTTTATTTGTGGACTCTTTTCTAAAAAGAAAACTTTTTTTTTTAGAAAACAACTCTGATCCAACTTGATTAAGTCAATTCAAGTTACGTGACTTCATGACAAACAGATCCAAGACATCAAGCACAGATCACATAGACTAATTATGTGCAAAGACACTGCACTGTCTGTGCAAGTGCCACGTTGCAAAGGTCTCCATTGACATTTTTGTTTTGTGTAGATTTATAGCTGTGAAAAAGCCACTACATATTTGTGTAAAATGTATAGTCAGTAAGATATTAAACAATGTAATGTAATGTGATCGTAACACAATAGAAGTTCCTGAGTTATGTTTTTTTGTTTTGTCTGTCCTCTTGTCCTCAGTACCGAACATGGCTACAGTCCAGTTTCCGCCCCAGTCCATTTAATGATCAGGAGCAGGTGGGGGCCCTAATAGGCCTCTACTCGGCGACACAGGAGAGCCAGCAGAGAGGAGGACCCTGACGCTGGATAGGAGGCGTCTCTGCTCTGCTGTCAGACTCTGCTGATCCTGAAGGCAGCAGCTGAAACATGGGCTGCTGGTCATGCTAAAGTCCTGCCCAAGCTGTCTGTAAATGGCAGTATATCATTCTGTACTCCTTTCCAAATAAAACCCAAGTTGTAACCAACTTTAAGGCCTGTGTACAACTCTGAAAAGCACAAGATTAAATATATTTCATACTTTAATTCCAGCTAATCATTTTAATCTATGGAGGTTGATTTAGAATTGGGCTACAGATTCTTATCCACTACCAGTACCTTCCTCGTTCCCTTACCCGAGTACAGCCACAACCTGGGTATCGGTGCTTTACTCTAAAAACCTCAGCACCTTAGCAGTCATGAATAAACTACACTCCCATGTGGACTCTTTACACTTGCATTTATCAGCTTGGTAGCCTTAAATAAGTGACTGATTATGCTGCCTTAAAGGAACATGTTGTCTCCAATTATGTGGATGTCTAGTCTATGCTGGTGGACAATAAAATGTGCATAAATGTACAACCAATTTGATGCCAATTATTTCTAGCAGTTATTCTGACATGTACTAGTTTGTCCTGTCCAGGCTCTTAATGGTACACTCTTTGATCAACACGGACGCTGCAGAAGTTGACATGTAACTAGTAACATCTGGAGTAAATGTCAAAATTGGTAAAATGTTCCTTTTTAAGTAATAGCAGATTGCATTGGGAAGCTACATAAAGCGTTGTTGACTTAAACTACAACAGAATATCTGCAGTCCAAATGGAAAGTCTTCCTGAGTTTACTAAAGCTCTGATTTATCTTGTTATTGTGAGTTGTAGATTAATGGCTGTAGCTAATTATTTTAAATGTGTATGTATGGTGTTTTTCATTTGTGTTTTTTATAATGAAATGCAGTAGTGGACAAGAACTATGGAAATGATAATAAATCTGTACTATCAACACTATGGGATGTCTGTGTATATGTAAAAGTAATTCTGGGCAGAGAAGATTACTCTGTATGTGGTTAGTATTGTATTTCACAGCTCATTTCTAGATGAGCTGATAAAAAGAGAACGCAGATTAGCTATTCTTGAATTTCCATCCCCATTCAAGATTTGAAAGGTTTCTGGGTTGTACTCAGCAGATCAGCTGCTAAAGCTGCTTTATACTACAAGACCCAGGGTGAGCCATGTTTTACTACCAGAAAAGAACTATCAAGGATTAAAATAATAAATGCTTAGACACTATGGGTTTCGTTTTATTTTAAAAGGTTAGCTAATTACGCGAGAGAAATTACAATAAACCCTAATATCAAATTATTATCAATTAAATATATATATATATATATATATATATATATATATATATATATATATTACATTGCATACACAATACAAGAAGACTTCACAGGAATAGCTCAACCAGTAAAAGTGAAATTAAAACCATTCATTTATGTGGGGAAGGCTTAAAAATTGCGATTAATTTCAATGGAAATGTAGTTTATTTGTGTAATATTCCTACTACCCATATGTGCTTATTTAGTACGTTTGTGGCTGTAAAGAGGAATTGTGAATAGGCTTTACTATGTGTGTAAAAAAAAAATCTAAAACCTGAGCTGATTTCTTCAAACCACTCTTTTAAAACGCCAAAATGATGACGTTGCATGGCGTTTGATCCACAGGTGACGATGGATACAACATTAACGTGGCTTTATTATTTAGCCCAATCCCCTTTTGATCCAAAGCACGGATATTATTCAGCACAAAGTGTTCCTAATTACCATTCCACCATCATAATTATTAGACACGGATCATGTCTCATAGGACTTCTGTCATCAGCCTATGAGCCGTAATACAGATCTGTACAGATGTAGACACTGAACCTGATCTAGGCTTTTTATCAGTGGCCTACTGAGTGGGCGTCAGCGGGACATATCACCTTGATTCAGAGCGCAGAAATCCCCCACAGAACAAGGTAACTTGTGACTTTCCGGGTTTATTCAGCGCCCCGCGTCTGCGTGGGCAGTTTACAACCTTCGCTTCTGTCAGGCCATTTCTCGTAAATGCCCGCAGTTAGGAGAAAAACGCTTCCGGAATGGGCCGGTCTACTGAAGCTCCAACGCACTCATTGGTTAGCGTGCTGCAGCGTTGTCAAATCATCTCCCAGCTATTTCATTCATAACACGGAGCACAATAAACTCGATAGGCATGTGACAGGGAGAAGCCGAAGTCACTTGATTAAATCTGACAGGCAACCATCCATCAACTTCTCAGGATATCACACACAAGGACACCAGCTCAATCAACTGTAAGTGCTTTTGCTTTTGCTTTCTATTCTAAAGGGTGACCGTCGTAGATTACAATAAAAGTTTAGTTGTACATATATATTGACATATATCCTCATCATCTAGGTACAAGGGAACGATCCAAAAACAACTTTTCTCCATCAAGATGTCAAACTCGGGAGGTCGGAGACTGAAGCAGTGGCTGGTGGAGCAGATCCAGAGCGGGCAGTACTCTGGACTGCTGTGGGAGGATGAAAGCCGCACTATGTTCCGAATTCCATGGAAACACGCAGGGAAACAGGATTACAACCAAGAAGTAGACGCGTCCATTTTTAAGGTTCGAAATTACTCTCGTGTGGATAGAATAGGCTAAAGGAGGTGCCGTTTTTGGTTTTACGCAGCGCTGTGCGTAAAAGTAAAACTTAATCACAAATCTTGAATCTATTTATGTTGTGGTCGGATGTAAATAATCACATAGACCTTTAGATGTCATTGTTATCACTTGTTTATAGAATATTAAAATGAACCCTTCTTTACTTTATAAAATGTAATACATCTATTGTATTTGTACATAGTAATGATGTGAAAGCCTTGCAAAGCACCAGAGTTATTTTAACACTAAATGTGCGTTAAATTGTAAATGGCAATATTGTTAATGTAAATCAGACTTTCTTTTTTTATTTCGCTTTTTTTTCTGACAATTGAAAATTGTTGTTGTAGCATCCAACATTAATCTAATACACTACCATCTTTAATATTTTGTGTTTCCCTCCATAGGCCTGGGCTGTGTTTAAAGGCAAGTTTAAGGAGGGGGAAAAGGCTGAGCCTGCAACATGGAAGACCAGACTCCGCTGTGCCCTGAATAAAAGCCCTGACTTTGAGGAGGTGACAGAAAGGTCACAGCTGGACATTTCTGAGCCCTATAAAGTTTACCGCATTGTACCCGAGGAAGAGCAGAAGAGTAAGTTTAAGAAAAGTTGATGTCCAGAAAGCCAGCATTGATGACCTTTAACATATGTTGCGTAATACTATCATTATTGCCAGTGTAATGCATGTTGCAGGATAAATCCCTGTATTCCTCCTGCAATTATTATGATTATCATGGAAAGAAGTTACATGGTTGTGCCATTAACCAAGTATTTATGTAATCTTCTTTCACCTACAGATGGCAAAAGCTCAGTGATGACCATGACAGCTACCATCAGCTCCGGTGATATCACTGACATGGACTGCAGCCCTGCAGAGATAGAGGAGCTTATTAAAGAGGTGAGACTACCTCAGAGTTTAAAACCATTTATTATAACATCATCCTTACCTCTCTTTCCTTTCAGTCTCATCTAATAATATAGATGCACCTTGCCTTTATTTTCACTCAGCCTTTGGGTCATGTTTTTTTCTGATTACCACATGGTCTACTCCAACACATGTTGCAATGAGCCTCCCCAGCTCCCACGTGGTCTACGTGACTGTGGAATGTACAAAGGTGCTTTGTTGACAACAGCTTCTAATATTATTGTCTTTTTGCAGGAGGAAGGCTGTAGTATACAGGCCAGTCCAGAGTATTGGTCCCAGGGCAGCATCAATGGTGAGATAATCTTTTCTACCCAATTTACAATATAACATACTCCCCTGACTGGATTCAGCTGTTCAGTTCAGTCAGTGTTGTGGCTAGAAACTGCAACAAAGCATTCTGTGTTATTTCTCAAGTAAGAGAGATATTGGATAGGTATGAACTTTAATGACTTATTTTGAAAATAATCACAGTGGAAAGCTAAATGACATGTCCATGTGATTGTGGGCGCTAAATAGAGGTTATTTGCTTGTCTGTTGAATTCTGCAATGGAAGAATTGACTAACATCCTGTTGAAGTCTGCTGACTAAGAGGATTATTTAGTTTTGAGATCGTGCTAGAGAAATTGTACTTCTGATGATGCAGCAAAATAATGACATGACAATGTGGTCGTGCGTGTCCACTGTTGTAATAAGGGCCTTAACTCATAATTTCCTCCTGTATTTCACAGCGTTCCCTCTGCATCAGGACCCTTTGCCATCAGGCAATCTCAGCTCAGGTATTAATTTATGTAATCCATGAAAGCGTTGTAATAAAATCAGATCTACAGTTCGACATTAACAGTAATAATAACACCACAGGCTGCATGCTTTTCAACTTTATTTTTTTGTTATTTGCAAAGCTCACCAAATGGTCTCTTCTCTAGCTTTCTCCCAGATGATGATCAGTTTCTACTATGGAGGAAAACTGATGCACACCACACCTGTTACTCATCCTGAAGGCTGCCGGATCTCCCCACAACAGCACCTGGGTCGTGGAGCTCTATACAGTTCAGACAGCATGCAGAGTGTTCATTTCCCTCCTGCTGAGCATATCGAGTACGACCGCCAGCGCCATGTCACACGCAAGCTCCTGGGACACCTGGAGAGAGGGGTACTGGTCCGTGCCAACCAAGAGGGCATCTTCATAAAAAGGCTGTGCCAGAGCCGAGTCTTCTGGAGCGGGCTGGGAGAAGAGGGCTCCCAATACAGCCCTGTGCCTTGTAAACTTGAGAGGGATGCTGTAGTCAAGATCTTTGACACAGGAAAGTTTCTTCAAGGTGAGCCTCTATGTTTATCCACATATTTCTTATCAATTCTTAAAGCAAGCAAAATCATAATGGAGGATTGATAACTTGCAAAGATTGTTTTAACAGCTGTTCACGTACTTTGTATGTTCCAGCTCTACAGCTGTACCAGGAGGGTCAGTTTCCTGCTCCTGATCCGGCAGTGACTTTGTGTTTCGGTGAGGAGCTGCATGATCTGAGCAATGCCAAGAGCAAACTGATTATTGTGCAGGTAAGACCAGTCAAGTCATAATATGCGTCCCACTCAAATATTTGACTGAGAAACACAGACTTTCCCATCTAGAAATTGAAGTCTTGACACCTTCCCAAGACAGAAAATGACTAATCACTGCAAATGCTGTTTGTTGAGAATGAAAACACATGTTTCTGTCTCCTCACCCAATGGCAGATCACTATGGTGAACTGCCAGCACCTGCTGGAGGCAGTGAACATGCGTCGCTCCCAGCCCTACTGCAACAACCCAAACCCGGAGATGTCTGATAATGTGGCCAGTGACCAGATGGCCCGCATCTACCAGGACCTGTGCAGCTACAGTGGCCCCCAGAGGCCAGCCTGCTACAGAGACAACATGTCCATCACTGCCTGAGCTGTGAGCAGCAACACACCTACCAGGAGCTCTTCAGCATGGACAACACTGAATGTACAACATATTAGAGACATTTATTATTCTCCTAACATACTCCGACAAGGTAATTCAGGTAAAAGCCAGTAATACAGTTAGTTTTGACTTTTTAAGTTTCTACCGATCACAGTGGAGACATAAGTATAAGAAGGAGTAAAGCTCCTACAGTAAAACTTTTAAAATGCAGCTTAATATTAGGATGTCCCTAATATTTTGTATATCAGTCATGTTTTTGTTTGCAGCACAAACTTTGTGTCTATTATAAGAGTGTTCTCATTCAGCTCAAGATAAAAAGGGATATATTTTCATATGTTACACACAACTCAAGAACATATTGTATATATATATATATATATATATATATATATATATATATATATATATATATATATATATATATATATATTATGAGAACATAGTATGATATATACAATTTTGTTGTCAAAGCTGAATTCACTTTTTGGGTTTTTTGCCATTTAAATGGGTGGAGGAGATGGGTATTTTTTCAGATATTTTTCAATGTTTTACAGTAAATGAAAAATCTTTGTATGACTTGATAACAAATGTAAGGTAATTTCAAATGCAATGTTGCATTACATTACAGATAGGTTTTACTATCAGATTGTTTTTATAAACTGCATTTCTAGTAAAACTAAGTTTCTACTAAACTACACATGCTTGTCTTTATAATAATTCCGTGGTTTTGTTTCATTTTGATTGCTTAATTATTGCAAAAGTGTCCAATACAAAATGTTCCCCATGATGAACATAGGACCATGTTTAAGCTCAGTAACCACAAATTATGCATGGTTTTAAATTGCTGTCAACAATTTTCTAAAGCATACAATATAATTATACTATTCAGGTAGTCATTTCATTTATCTGTACAGTATTAAAATCAATTTGTGGCACTATGAACTTGGCTCGGCACTTATACTGTAAACGCATAACCAACAAGGATAACATAACTTTGAGACCAACGATAGTAAGCCTGATGTTTTCGGTGGATTACCTAAAATACCTATGTCTCTGCAACTTGAAACCCAAACCATTGGTGCATGGCAGGAGTGAAATTGAAACATTGAAAAACAAGTAATTCTGCAGACAGTATATTTTCTGTGTGCTTTTGTCAATGCTTGACTGACTTTATCTCACGCTTATAGATAGATAGATGAAACATTCAAATCTACACTACTGTTTTAATGTCTGCACCATCAGATAAGTTCAAAATGTCTAGCTGCCTTGTGTACAATTTCATTCATAAATCCCCCCAATTTAGTCCAATTCATTAAATGTGTTTGATTGATATTTAGGATCTTGTAAAGAATTTGAAACTCTGAACTCTTGTGGTTTGAACATTGCTTGGCTGCACACAATACAAATATTTGAGGGGCTGAAGAGGTCAAAGCAGATTTCACATTCATCTACAATTTTTGCAGACATGTGGGATTATAATATGAATTCCATATTGTCTGGGACAATGAGGAATTACAAAATACTGAATTTAAACATTTTGTTTAAAAAATGTCTTATCACATGATCAGGAAAACCTTTACTAAACTGGCTTTCAGTTCTTTTCTTTTGACAACAACAAAGTACTACTTTGCAGTTTGGAGGAAAGTCCTCCACTATAATCAATATAAACACATACTGTTTATTACTACGTCTCAGGAATGATGAATCAAAAACTAAAAGGAGGATCTAGGCTACTTAAGGGAGATAACCCCCCCCCCCCCCCCCCCCCCCCCCCTCCCCCTCGTCCACGTCCCTGCTGAGTAACAGAGAAAGGACAGGAAAAGAGGCGACCAACTGGAGCTGAATGATTCACAATGAGACAATATTTCTTCTTCTTCTTCTTCTTAGAAGCAATTTCAGTTCCAGATCTGTGTTTCTAATGATCATTATAACCACATATGCTTTACATATATTGCTACTGTAAGGTTAAATCCAAACCAAAAGAAAGTCTTATAACTTGTTTGAAATTGTCTGAATTCCTTAAAGTTAACGCCCCAAAATCATAAAGACATGAGTTCCTCTAAATAAATATAATTCAACTCGTATTCCCACGCGATACATTTAGTTGAATATAAACATATTTTTTGGGCTGGGTAGCTTAGTCAATCTTTAAAAAAAATTTAAAAAAATGACTCACACAGATCACATCGTGAAAGAAGTCATGTGCTTTTCATATGACACCGCTGGATAAAACCTTTCACTTAAATTAGAATATCTAATCAATGGTTCACTGAATAAAAACACAGGTGGGATGTTGTGGCTGTGTGTGTGTGTGTGTGTGTGTGTGTGTGTGTGTGTGTGTGTGTGTGTGTGTGTGTGTGTGTGTGTGTGAGTGTGTGTGTGTGTGTGTGTGTGTGTGTGTGTGTGTGTGTGTGTGTGTGTGTGTGTGTGTGTGTGGTTAGGGGAGTTCTGTCAGTTCCACAGAACAGGAACTTACTTCAAAAACTTTCACAGGAAACTCTACCCCCATCCCCCAAATAGCATGTCTGAGACTGGATTGCCATCATGTATTTAGGATACACATATACTCCGTGTAATCAGGGATAGTAGTACTGTACATGTGAATTTGGAATTACATTCCTGTACTATATCTGGGTACACATGTTAGTTTGAATAATCAATATCAAAAGACTGGAAACAGCTAGCCATGCTCTGTCCATAGATAACAAAAACAACAAAAGGAATTGTTGTTTATGCAGTTTGAACAAATGAGATACAACCGTACAACGTTAATTAGTGAGCTTTAGCGGTGATGGTAGATTTTGTTACCTTTGATTTAGTCAAAGCCACACTGGCTGTCCCCCCTTGTTTTGCAGTCTGTGTGTAAAGCTAACCAGCTGGTGGTAGCTTCATGTTTACCCTACAGACCTACAATGACCTAACTCTCAGCGAGAACATTAATAAGTGTGTTACCCAAAATGTTGACCGATTACTTTAAATGTAGTCTAAAATGTGCATGATGTGTTTCATATTTTTTTGCCAATATTTAAGCTATATATCTTATCAGACATAACAGAGGGTTGTTCCAGACACCACAGGGATTCAGACAGTCCACAATATGTAAGCCAGCAACACGGCTATGGTGTATAGATAGTGTAGATATTACTGTAATTATTACAGTGAAGGACATGATATCATATGTTTTTCTCCATAGTCAACACAAAGTGCAGATGTGAATGTGTCTGAGAAGAGACAGTAGAGTAAATTCTAAAGGAGAAGAAACCATTTTCCAAGAGTATAGGCTATACTTTTAGTTCTGATATGCAGTTTATTGGAAATGCCTCTATAGTTTCTCTTATGTTGAATAAAATTACCACATGTATTGTATTGTGGTATGGATACTATAATTTAACAACTAGATGAGATTTTTTCCCCACCACTGCCGGGAGTGCTTCAGGAAGAGAAGTAAGCACATGCTTGTGTACATTTCTGCTAACGGAGTCTCTTTTCTGTCACATTTCCAGTGTTGTCTGCAATGTGCTTCTCTTTGTATTGCAACATCTCTTTGTGGTGTCTGAGGCTTCCCACAATAAATAATTAGAGACAAGTGACAAACAGAACTGATGTTTCCACCATACGTAACCATGGGCATCTGCTGCATAACATTTCAATATACTGTGTTGTACCGTAGCCACTAAAAGGAAGCGGCGCCTATTTTGTGAAAAGGAGCGCTTCATGGAAATTAAGCAAAAAAAAACTGCAAACTGAAAATTTTCCTGATAGATTAAAGTATTACTTTGTCTATTTTTGTTGTTTCCTGATTTGTCTGTATTGCTGACTCCTCAGTCCTTTCAAGCTACGTCCCTGTTTGGCTGCAGGCTCAGCACTGACCTTTCAGTTGTTGTTTTCCATGGCATGTATCAGCTTGATTTTAACATGAACAATGGCAAGTTGTAAATAAAAGTACCGTCATAAAACACACGGTCAACAAAATGTTACTTGTGGTTCAGTATATTCAAGAAGCATTTTGTTTATCTACAAAAAATTCTTTAATTCCCTGACCGTAATTATAGGCATCATTCATGTTGTACCAGGTGAGACAAAATATATGCAAAGAATCCTGTGGTGGGAAGTTGTGATTTACCATGAACAGGTTGTGTTATGCAAGCGGCAGAGTTGAAGCTGTTGGTGGCGTCTCTGGGGACAATGCTGGTTTAGAATCAGTGTGGCTGAGATGAGAATAGGCATCCAGAGAGGAACTGGGAGAGACCTGAGGACGCTGTGAGTGGAGACACAGGTGGACGGGGAGCCCACATCCTGGGACGCAGGGAGAAAGCCACCTAACCACACACACACACACACACACACACACACACACACACACACACACACACACACACACACACACACACGCACACACGCACACTGGTAGCCACTGATCAAGAATCATATCCTCTAATCAGTATCAGTTCATCTCCTTCAAACCAAAGGTCCCTAAAACCTCACGACTATGTAGGTCTTCTTCAGGGTTAACTGTTAATAGTTGTGAAAATGGCTTAAAATGATAAATGTACATGAACTCTGAATCTTCTATCTTCATCTATATTAAAGACAACAAGAGAGTTAGAGAAATGTGCAAAAAGCGGAAATTGTTGCAGGAAAGATTTCACATGTAAAAGTGAAGATAAGGAAGTATGTGGATTTACGGGAAAGCAATTTATGTAACCTGCAAACTATCAAATATCAACATGTGATTATATTAGCATCAAGTTGCCATCTCTCAGTACAGTGTAAATATGTTTAAAAAAACATAGGTCCAATCAGTAAACAGATCAAATACAATTGTAGGAACAACTATTTGTAAATCTACAGTGTCTTCAGCCTTGGATTCAAAGTAATTTTAAAGAAGGAGACTGGTACATTGTATCTGAATCAAGGAGTGAGGCGACAGCTGAGAATTGCATCAGTCTCGGTCCTGTTTGCTGTACTCTTTGACAAGAGTGATCCCTGACCGCCTGATCAGCCTCTGGACAGGAAACACAGGAAGGAGCCAGGAAGATGTTCCAGCACTCAACTTCTCCACTGAAAAGAGGAACAGTCAACACAGAGGTCAGCAGTGGAATACGATTTAGACAACTCATACACTTTGGTTCATGGGAGTTAAATATGAATGGGAGGGAATCCACACAGTTTTGATGAGATTGACAATTAGATGTTTTTGTTTCAGTACCTTGGAATAGCAATGTGTGGGCAATTGGCACATACATACTCATAGCTTGTTTATAGCTTACATCCATACATGTTGTACGTCTGTTTCATATTCAAGAAAAACACAACTTATCAGTAGAAGGTGATGGGTGTCAAAGTGGAGGGGAAGACCAGGGTGGGGTGACAGTCCCTGGGGATCAAAAGCCAGAGGAGCATGAGGGCTGTATTGACATGCAGCTCACAGCTCAGTGCTCACCGTGTGTGTGTGTGTGTGTGTGTGTGTGTGTGTGTGTGTGTGTGTGTGTGTGTGTGTGTGTGTGTGTGTGTGTGTGTGTGTGTGCATGCAAAGCACAGAGGGGACGGGATGTGGCCAGAAAGGTGATAGTTATGAGGTAACAGAAAGATACCTGAGAAACAGATATTCTGCCGTCTCAATAGATGTTTTGAATTGACTCCTTTTATGAATGTATGCTAAATATAAATTGAAGAAATGAGCTTTTAAAAATGTCAGACAGGATTATTTAAGGGTAAAATATTCAAAAAGCAACACCTGTTCATATTTTTTTACACACAACAAAAGCCCACGTACCAAAACCATATAACTGACATTATTAATTTGTACACTGCCTTAATTAATAATGTGTTTGTTGTTTTCGTTTGCATTTTTGTATAATATGTGGTTGATGAAATGTAACTCCGTAATTGATTGAGGAACAGGATCTTTGTGGTTTTTAACCTTGTTTCCAACTATATCGTGAGGCCGACTGTATAAGTCACATCTATTACGCAACCTCTTTCTGAGTCAGAAGCCACACATTGACCAGGTAACAGGTGCTGCTGGGATGGAGATTATTTAAAGTTGCTCTAAAATGGTTCCAGTACAGCTGAAGGCAACTGTGGGCCAAGCTGTCTGCCGACCACACGCCTTAGTAGAAAGTACAGTGACAGTACATACTTCCCCCTTTGAAATGCCAGAATCCAAACATGACCATCACATGATAGAGGTGGAATTACTATAATTAATATAATTTACAAAGTGAATGTGTTCAGTTGATTTCACTCAGAAACTGTGGTAGGTGTTCTGTGTCATCCTGGATTTATAGATGGTAAATTATGCACTAATACAAATTTAATTTGACAAAATGGGGGTTGTTGAAATGGAATCTTGAAGAAATTGTGAAGAATTTGCATGTTTAAAAGCAGCAACCCGATGAGAGGTTCAAATGTATTTTTATCACAGGATTTGCATGTTACCATTCTCCACTCTGTTCCACAGAAGGAGCCACGAGGTAAGAGCCCAGGGGACCGCTGAAGCAGACATTCTATACTTAACCATGATGTTTGCACAGTTTACAGGTCACATCCATAGAGAGTGCACGCGGGAAAGTCCTGCTTATGTAATTTAGGGCAAAAAGTAATAAAGTCATAAGAGTGCTCAGAGGGATGAGAAGGAGATAGTGAAACTTATGAAAAAGAGGAAATAGTTTAATGTTGCAAAACTGTTGTTGAAATATGTTTAATTAGTAATATTATTTCTAATTTGCTTTCTTATTGTGTTTTTACTACAACATTTTAACATAGAATGAGAGGTAACATAGGCAAACCACAACAAGCGACTACAGCTTTATATTGCCATCTAGTGGCAATATCACACCAAAGATCATTCACAGACTATGTTTCTTTGCATGCAATTGGATAAATAAGGTTAGAGTAGAGTGAAGCTTTTACATGTACATTTATGTATTTTGAACTAAATGCACGTCCACATAAAAGCCTTTTCACAGAAATGTTAATCCTAAATGCATTGAATATATAATTCAAGTTTAGTAGTCTCTTTTATTTCTCTATAATATTTCTTTATATTGTTCCATATTTATATACATATTATAATGATTATGATTATATATTGTTTAAGTTTCTGTTTGAATGCCTTGAGATTTTAAGGTTTGTTTCTGGAGTTACAACTGTTTCTGTTTTGCTAGAAAGTTTTTCAATAATGGTTAAATCTGTGGTAATCAGGGAGTTCATACATTTAGTTGACAAATGGAAACTGCCTTTTTAATATCTAATTTCAACCATAGTAATTGTTGTCTCCCAAAAACTGCATTTGTGACACTGCTAAGAAACAGGTGTTGGCTATGCTTGCCCATCTAAATGCGTACTACAGTCACCCTCATTTTCCAAAGGGATTCCTTCAGGAAAAGCAGATCATATCTATCTTTGCGTTTTCTGGGGAAATTGTTTTATTTATTATTTCTGCTACATTGAAAACCAGAGAGGTCACACACTTGACCACCACAATTAGTGATATTTTCTTGAGATTGCCCTGCAGAATATGTTGCACATATTGTATGGCGGTCATAACATAATAATAACTTTCATTAATAGCTCAAGTTTATGATACAATGAAATAAATAAATAATGTTGCATTGTCTGCAACAAGTACATTTTGTACAGCTTTAATATGACTGTATTGTCAGAGATGTTGTGTTTACAAGTGTACTCTGCTCTGTCTGTCCTGTCCGTTGTTATTTCAACAATTATAGCGAAGCATAAAGGAAAAGCAAACAGGAAAAAATAGATAAGGCACGGGATTATAGTCAAAAGAGACTGAAGAGTCTCAGTGGAGGTTATTAAGGGAAAGTCATTGGGGAGGTGCACACATTAACTAAAGTTGTTGTCTTGCGGAGGATACTGAAGTCTGATCTTATCTGGAAGTCATCACATAAAACCACTGCACACCAAGACAGAGACTCACTATCGGTTTAATATTACAGTTACTGGATGTATCCTTCCAAAGGTTTTTATTTTTTGTACTGAAAAAAACTTTTTTGAAGATAGAATCATCTGTGTTTCTAATAGTTAGTGAAATTCAGTTTTTAGGGGAATGAATAGCTTTCATACCAGGAATTGTTCGGTGAGGTTTTAACAGCCGGAGACTGCTCAATATCTATTTAATGTGTTTTCCTGTCTTTTTCCCGTTAACTTTAGTTTAATAAATGAGCCTGACAAGCAGATGGTGGGGAAGCCCTGGACAGCTCCAGAAATGTCTGAAGTGTTTATGTGGCTTGTTTAGAAACTCTTTTTTTATTACTAAGTCACTGCAGACACGACAGGCACAATTCTCTCTTTCCTTCTCTCTCTGGGACAAGCTCACACACACACATACACACACACACACACACACACACACACACACACACACACACACACACACACACACACACACACACACACACACACACACACATATACATCTTCAAGACTTTCCACATTGAGCCGAATGACAATCTCTACCTCATCTACACCCAATTACTCACTGACCCTAATTGAATACTTGGCAGAGAGTGCGAGTGCTGATGGCATGCACTGAGCGCAGGAATCATCAGTCTTGGTCATTCGCCCCATTAGGTAGCTCCAGTGACCTATGATGTCATTATGTAGTAAAGTAGAGGAGCCTAATGGACGAATACGCAGCTCACACTTTTTATTTTATCACATTGATTTTAAAGCCAAGCACTAGCTCCACCTTGGCCACATGTCCACTTCATGGCTGTGTGAGAAACTTCGTAAAAGTTGTTTTTCAATGTTATTTTGGGCACGAAATTGAAAGAGTTCCTTTAGAATTTGGGGATGTGAGAGTACCTTTAGTGGTTTATACAAGCATGTTTCCATGAGAGAGGAACTTTTTTTTCTTGTGTCTCACATGGACGTGGACGTGGTTGCAAAATACTGCAGAGTGTGTGAACTCTCAGATCAAGATGGTTGACCTTGACACTTAAAAAAGGGTTCAAAAAGTTAACCAAGTCATTAAAATGTAAAACATTTAAGGCCTTTTTTCCGGCTCACACACGTTCACACTCAACATTGGGTCATGAGTGTTTCATCCTGTCGTCACATCCTCTGATGACAAAGAATGTGTGTCAGTGTACTGTGTTTGTAAGTAAAACAAGCTGTAATTTTGGTTGAACCATATACGGCCTTAATCCTCAGCCCAGTACAACTCTGTAGAGTTTGAAGAGGGGACAGCTGCGGCTCAAGATTTACTCCACCTCTCCTTAGCTCAGCCAACGCAGCTGAGCTCTCAGCCTCTTCATCGCATCCTGGATCCAGGAGAAAATGAGTCCGGACTAGAGAGGACCTGGTCTGCCTTCAGCTTCTCCCAGGGGGTGAATTACGATTTCCCGAGTAAATATGAACCCAGGGAAACAGCTTGAATGGTCATCCATCAGCCTGGGTGTCTGCATCCTCCTGAACAATGTGTGACCCTTGGGCGCAAAGAAGGTCAGAAGAGGGGTGACTTCCACCTTCATGCACATACATATCACACACACACACACACACACACACACACACACACACACACGCACACACACACACGCACACATGCGCGAGTCCTCAGATTAAACCATCTCTGGAATAGAAATTCACACTGGATGACAGACTTAAAAAAAAGTTTTATATCAAAATGATAACAACTGTGAAACGATGTGATGTGAACGAACACACAGTCATGTACTCTACAATAGTTTCATCTGGACTTTTAAATGTATTTTAGCACGGTGTATTACAGTGTTGTTTCATACATGGCTAGATTTGTGCCATAGAGAGATTCTAAGACGCAAAAAAAAATGCTCACCAATTTTGATTCAATTCAATTATTTCTTTGTTTCATAATTTATTCTTTATTATGTGGTTTTTGAGCACACATTTTTCTTCTTTGTTGAGGTTTGTATTTTCAAAACATATTTTGATGGCTTTTTCATGACAGCAGCATACCTCTCTCAAACTCGTCTAATCTTACAAAATTCACAAAAATGAAAAGGAATACAATCTTTTGCCTGTGATTAAATGGTCTGTTTCCAATAACAAAAGACTTGCCCAATGCCACCGTGTACTGTGGACAAAGATTGCACCTTTGCTGAAGCAAAGAATGCTAGCAAACATACCAAATGAACATAGAATTGGCTTTAATATATACTGGAAGATGATTCAATTTTTTGGGGGGCCTGCAGACGACCCTACACTGATGGTCATTGAGCTTGGCTGGTCAGTGGGAAGGTTTATGGCGCTGTGTAGACCAAGTGGCAGTGTGTGCTGGGATGGGATCTATCTGTATCTCTGTCTGGGATCCTGACAGCTCTGGCTTTAGTCTGCACCCAGACCTCCTACATGCACGTCTCACTGTTTACTGCCCCCGTCTCATGAGGATGAGACTGGGGGATGACACATCTATCATTTCAGCAGGACCACACACACCTACGTGACATACACAAATACAAATACTCACACACACACATACTCTAACTCAAAATCTCTTGATTACAACTTTAACCTAAAAATAAGTCAGCAACTTAAACTAAAAGTGACCAAAATTCATATCATGTCCTATTTTTTATCTAACTTTTAAACCAAATTTAAATGCTTGACTATAACCCTTGAAGAAATTAGAATGAGCAAAAATTCCCTCATCTTGGAAATATATCTCCACATTGAACGTCCAAAAAGTTTTAGATGTTCAAAAGTGAGGATATATTTATGATAGTATTGGTTCTCACAGGGACTGCAAAACATGAGCACACACACATACCATCTCAACCAACTCACTCCCTTCTCGAATTTTGACCTCTCCCTGCGTCATCGTGCTCCCACAGTACAGATGTGTTGTAGGAGACAGATTGGTGCTCATTCCACACACAATTTCCTGTAATAAAAGCAGTTTGAGATGATGAGTTCTGAGTGAGCTGATGCCAATGGTGATACCTGGACACCGGGGACTTCTGCCCAGAAGATATTGCCCACACACTGTTTTCAATGCACACTCATATGGTTTTTGACAGCCGATTGTGGCTAAGTGCCTTATATTATATTTGTGTGCAAAGATATTGTGTGTATGGTGTCAAAAGAGCTAATTACTGTGTGTTCATGTGTGGCATTTGTGTTTATGAATGCATGAGGATTTATCTGTTTGCATGTGAGCGGGTACTCAATTATTTGTTAGGGTCTGCTTAAAAAACAGAAAGACCCCCCCCCCCCCCATAACTCCTCCACCTACCATTTTCTTCCTTGCTCTGTGCATCCGTCATTAGTCAGGCTGACTGCAGCTCCAGGCCCATATGCTTACCCTACCGCTAACCCTTAAACTCAATCTGCCTTCTACTCTCACCTTTCCCACATTAACAGACTTCCTGGAAGCACCAGAGCTGCACTTTTCTTGCCTCCTCTCTCTCTCTCTCTCTCTCTCTCTCTCTCTCTCTCTCTCTCTCTCTCTCTCTCTCTCTCTCTCTCTCTCTCTCTCTCTCCCTCCCCCTCTCTCCCTCACTCTTTCTCAGGAACTTACTTCTATCTCTGGCTGCATGCATACTAGTGTGGTGTTTTCTTCTTCTTGCACTCTCTATCCCTCTGCTAACCCCTCTACACCGTGAGAGCATCCATCTGTTTGGTTTGGGAGTAGTGCTCCTCTGGATTATTTACACCTCTTAGACATTGCAAGTGTGTGAGATATTGGAGGGAACATGACTTTACTTGGAATAAGAAGGGTTTTATTCCTTCTTATAGGGTTGGTTAGACACAAACAAACACCACCTCTCACTACACTCTAAGGATATTTAGCTATGCAGCACCATGTGGATATATATTTTTTGGGAGATATAGTTTCCTGTAATATTGCCAATTGCTCATGTCCGCATTAAGTATGGGGCATTGTTTAAACATGTTATATACCTCCATTGTGAATATTTCAAAACTCCTCTGGGCAAACCAAACATTCTGCATGGTATAGGTACGACTAGGTTAAATATGTAAATGTCATTTTGGCTTTTGGTTTGGCTTTGATGTAACTTTACAAGTTAACACTAAATACAAAATAATAATGACAATATCATTCTCTCTCCTTGTGTGCATACGTGTGTGTGTGTGTGTGTGTGTGTGTGTGTGTGTGTGTGTGTGTGTGTGTGTGTGTGTGTGTGTGTGTGTGTGTGTGTGTGTGAAGATAATTCTTTGTGTTTTCTTTTTCTGGTCTCGGAAGGATTACTAGAGCCAGCAGATTGCTGTCTTACATGAGCATTAGCACCAGGTCACACAGACAGGATGTTGATAACATCTTGCAAAACTCCACCTCTCTCCCCATCCCTCTCTTTCTTTCAGTCTTCCACCACCTTTGCATGTGCATTGTAAGATAAAGTTTTGTTATAAGAAAACACAATAAAACAAACAAAAACAAAGACGAGAATATGCTTACATACAAGGCCCATAAACAATATAGCTGCAACATGTATTCACGTGACGGAGCTCAAAAGTAATCTTGAAATATGTACTACTTTGCTGAGTCATCCATTTCTGATCCGACATTTGGTTCTTGTGAGGACATGTGAGGAAATCCCACCATTGGTTAAGATGTTAAAGTTTCCCTCTGACTCTTTACGCTATACTTATACTCCCATGTAATCCAAATGACTATTTACCTAAATGTGTTAGTCAGAGCAATAATACTGACCCCCAGAAGACTGCTAGTGGAGCACAGAAAATTAAGGACATACCATGTACTTCTTTCCAAAATCATTTCATGTTATCATATTCCAGACATCTTGTGCGTAATGTTTTATGAATTTCCCTCAAAAAAATCTGCCTGACATATTTGGTGTCTCTTGAAACTAGGGGATCTCTGCTTTGATTTAAAACATTTTTTTTTAATAAATGCTTTAAAAAACATGTTTTACTGAGTCACAGAAACAAATTACTGCAGAATTTGTCATCCTCGTCTTCAGTCTGCGTCATGAACTTATTTCCCTTTGTTGAATGATTTGTTGTTTTACATTTCATTCTGACAGAGCAATACACACACAGCAAGCATCTACTCTTTGTTGGAGCCAGTAGAGTCCAAGTCAAAGATAATAAATTGTGTTATTTTACAGCTCTCAGCAGCGTTGTATAAATGTGTCCTCCATGCTCTGACATTAGATCGAGTATGAGGGTTATGCTGTGTTTACTCGCACGCCTCCCGTGGGTTGGCAACTGTCCAGCGGGCTCAGGACTGCTCAAGCCCCTTGTCGGGTCCGTCCTGTAGGCAGGATCTTCTGGGCCTGATTACAATACTGTCACAGAATGACAGATTAAGGCTCTAAGGAGCTCTATCTTTAGCTCTGTGTAAGGCCTCCACTACTCCAGCCTCCACTTGGCTCTTAAGGAAAGAATGGAGGGACAAAGAGGAAGGGAAAATGGAGTAGCAGATGAACTGAAAATAAGTCACGACAAGAAAGCCACCTTTGTTGTGGCAAATCAAGTTATTGGAGCGAGAGGATACAAGGATAGCAGAATAAAGTCACTTAAATTGCAGAATAAAACCTGCAACCATCAGTAGTGAATAATGACAGAGTGTGTCTACAGTGAGAGTTTCTTTTCTATCTTCACTCCCTGACACTGTTGTCTTGCTGTCAGTGAAGAAGACGAAGCTGCATTTACCCAGGCCTCCCTCTGTCTGTCCACCTCCCCTCTCAGGCCACTGTTGGTTTAACCCTGGTGGGCAGCAGGCAGGCCTGACAGCACCCAGACACTGCCATGTGATTTATGGCATGCTCTGAGAGTGGAGAGGAGATGACCACTCAGATTTGACCCCTGCCGCCTTATCAGCCACTCATCAAAAAAGTAGACAACACTCAGACTTATCGTCGTGTTCACATCTAAACCCTGAGCCAAGGTAGCACTGAACGCAGTTAGTTCTAGTAGTTGGGTTAGGTAGTGGCAGTAGCAGCAGAGATAGTAGATGGTGGAAGTAGATATACTTATATTCAATCAATATTTCCTCATGTTTGTAGTTTTTAATACTTTTTTTAATACTTTCAAATACTTGCAGATATTCGTAAATAGAGTTTAAAAATGCAGGGTTTTCTTCTTTGCAGTGCAGTGTGTATCCTGTAGGGGGTGTCCTGCACAATGCTATACAACTAAAGGATTTTCCCTCATCACCCCACAGCAGACTTGGAAGGCAACATCGGCTAGTCAGCAATGACACACTGGTCATGATATAAAATCAGGAAATACTTCTTCAGATATTAATATATAAATACAGAAAAGAGACCATTGAAGCATATTTTGTAAAGCTGTCAAAAAATAGAACTCAGCTTTATGATGTGAAATCCCGGTTAATCTGACCACAGTGGATATTATATGTATACCTGTGGATTTCTTTTCCAACCCAAAGAAAAAGAAACATTTTTCCACCAAGTTCACCACAGAACATCTTTAAAAACAAGCATCGGGCTGAGTTTAAGGTGATGTAAACACAGATCTATTTCTGTGGCTATGACACACTGTGGTTTCTCTGGAAAGCGAACAGCAGCCCAACATTACAACAAAGGAGGCCACACAGACAGTTGTGGTGAGAGCATCTCTCTGGACCCCGAAATGCACAGACAGATGGATAAAGAGATGAAGGGATAGACCATTGTAGCCAAGTGCAATGAATGAATGGAAATACTATCGGCCTATGTCTTAAACTCCAAAAGATATACTGCATGCTTATTTACAGGCATTACCACAAGTGGACGTGGAAATTAGCTAAATTGTAAATTATTTATATACTTTATCCGTTGAGAGGTTGGCAGTGCCCATTAGCAATGTCGGTGTAAGCACTGTGGGGAACTCAACGTTTAATCTGAGTAGCCGTAAAGAAGAAAAAATAAGTAAGAGAGAATTTCCTTTTACGTCAGTTCTAGGCTTTCCAAAAATCACTTCTATGGTAGAGAATAAAGAAGTGGGAGACATTTTTTTAGAGGGCTGGAGGGGAAGAAATGAGCCAGATCACTGTGGTAAAGTCACCCTGACACAGAGACACAGAACAGACAAAGAGCTAACCCTCGTAAACTTTTCTGCAATCTGGCACACACTGACACACACGCTCAAGCCTTGATCAGTAACTACGGGTATATTAACGTGCTTATGAACACTAATTCAAGCAGAGAATTGCATGTGTGGGTGTATCTGTCTGTGTGTGGGGGAACTTGTTAATCAGTAGGTGGGGCTTTTCTGGCCACCGCTGTGCAAGGATCGATCAGACAACAGACAGTTGAGGGCAGACGTCACACACACTCCTCCTTTCAGTGAGCCCTGGCCCACCCAATTTAATTCATCCATCAATGGATTAGGTGCCAAAAACTGTCTTCTCTAATCCAACAACGTCCCTCCTACTCTAAACACACAAACATATCACAACAGATCTTGCTAGCTCATGCTGCCGGCCATGCTGTAGTGAATCTTCAAAGAGCAAAGGTGAGTAGAGGTTATGGTGGATGGTAGGCTGAGGCATGTATCAGCTTCCCTCTGACTGTACAACACACTATCACACATGTGCATATGAGATACATAACCAATAAGAGCTCATCTGATCTTTCTCACACAATCATGCACCAAGGCATATTTTGTTCATGTCAGTCCGCTAGCCAAGCAAGGTTGCTCACAAATCCACGCTGACAAGTGGAACAACATACGCATGCTGATCTCTTCATCACCTATGAATGTGGGAGGTGGAAGATATTGAGCAGATGATGTGCGCAATGCGGGTGCATTTTTCTTAGTGTTTCCGACACATGACGTGTGTTATTTTGCGATCCACAAAGGTCACAGGTCAATGCGTTGTTCGGTTTAATGTCTCCTCTGTTTTTGGACTATCCAGTTTCAGCTGAGTCAAGACGCCTGGTCAGAGTGTAAGGCACAGGAGAAGTTTTTTTTCTTCTTTTTTTATGGGGGAGTACACCAGAGACATAGATCATTGGAAGACAACTATCAGGGCAGGTCAGCCACTCAGAGGCTCAGAAAGATTGAGGGTTGATAGGGTTGGGGGCGTTTTCTGGCTGGTTATATCAATATATCATGAATTTCTCAGATCTTTTGTACTTCCACAGTACTATTCCATTGTCGGACCACCAGTTTATGATATGGCATTTCCAGAAAGGAAACATGTTTCCAGCTCATTGCAGAAGCATGAAGACAATGAATAACTAGCCACAAACGCGTCATCAGATTTACAAACAGATAGCAGCAGCCATTTTTCAGTGACAGCGTCATTAAACACTGATGTCATCTCCTGGTGCCCGGAGTGAAATAATTTCACCATGACAGAATTTAGGAGCAACGCACGCACAAAAAAAGATAGAAGTCTGTCTGGATCGTGGAAACAAAAAAGTGTCATGGAGTAAAAGCATTCGCTGATACAGATGATAATAAAATGATTGGACACGTGTCTTGACACAAGGCCTCCTGTTGGAGTTGGAGTTGGCACAGTACATTATCAGACTGCCTGGGGTAAAGACATGTCTACTTTTCTTCCCTCCTTCATGTCACCGTTCCAGTGTTCAGGCCCAGCTTCTGGTTTATTTCCACCCTGTCCAGGTCAAGTTTGACGCACATTTGAAATGGCTAGGAACATAATTGCTGCTTTTTAATGCAGCGGTGTCATCCCAACACGAAAGAAACCTCAATAAGTTACTATTTGGGTCTCCTGCCTGGGCCCACATATTGCAGCAGCAGAGCCAGCTTGGACAAGAAACCAATGCTGACACCACAGACAGGGGGAAGAAAGTTGTTCCCTGGTGTGTCTGTGTGGCAACGCAGGAGGGAAACTGGTCAGGGAAAGGTCTTCTGTGTTTTGGGATTTAAAGGGGAGCTGGAATGTCATTGTTACAAAAGATATTTGCACAATTACAATAACTTTCAATGGCCATGGTTGCAATTGAGTTTAATTCTTGACTTATTCAGCAGTTGCACTTTGTTTTCTAGTTTTTGTGTTTATTCACATTAAACGAAATAAAGCTGCTGTATGGTATTTTCTAAACCTATAGAATTGATATACAGCATGCTTCACAGCGTTTAAAAAAAAAGAAAATATTTTTTCTTGATAATTTTTTAAGTACCTTAATAGTAGTACTTTTTTTTATTGAACATGGGGTACTTTGTTGGACTTTAATTTAGGTTTCAAGCAACATATGTACTGCTATGGCTATTTCTGTAATATGCAAATATTATATTTAACTGACATATACTTATAAGTATAAGTATATAAGTATATAGGTAATAAGTACTCAAGTATTATATTTTTCTCATCCATACCGCATATCTGAGTCAACAGGCCAGCAGTCAGCCCTCACAGCAGAACAGTGAAGTCGTGATTTCTTTTAAAACAGCCCATTTATTTATCAGCCATGTTGTTATTGCGCTGACAAAAAGAGTTAGCAGTTCAGATAATGCAATTTATAAGCACAAGTAAAAACTATCTAATAGAATTATGCCAGATCGTGTTGATGTGTGTGTTGATGTGCGCTTGTGTTTGCATGCCGGCATGTGTGTTTGTGGCTATGACGTATATATGTGTGTTAAACTGCCACTGCTTGCCTGCTTGTATTTCCCCTGCAGGGATACTGATAGTCCTTCAGATAAGCCCCATCTCCATTTACAATTACAGCTCCTGAGATTGAGTCTTTTTTCTCTAATAAGTAAATTACCACTAATACCTTCTGTGCTGTACTTGGCTGCTCTTAGCCTGCTAAGGCCCTCATGGAAACCAGATGTTACACCAGCCTGCCAGCACATACATACACCGTCTAATGTATGCTGGGGCAACACACAACCAGCACTCAGAGATGAATACATTCACATGCATGCACATGTGCTCAATGCATATGATAAGTAGTCGGTCATCTTTTTTCATTCTCTCTTTCAATTAAACCCTTAACCTTTCCATCAACATCTACAATTTCAAACACTTTCTTCCTCTCAGCACCACTTTCCTCGTCTCCTACCTCTCTTTATTTCCCTCTCTGTCACCATCACTGCTGTCCTTTTATCAGCATGGCCAGCTCTATTCCCACTGGACTCATTTTTCTCACACAATAACAAACGCATATTTTGTATTGAGGTTAGGGCCAAATCCAATTGGCTAATGAGGGTATCAATCGATCTTGAGGTGTAGCGCCGCTTCTTGGAGATCAATAGCTCCACCTGGAAGACTTATTTATCCACACTGCTTGTTTGACATTCCTCAAGAGCTGTGTATCAATAATGTAAACACTTGGAGGCTGTTAACTATTGCTAATGATATATCCTCAGTTTACAGATGTATCCATCATTGGTTGGTGATAACTTCTGGTTTTGGACAGTGGAAAGAGAGGTTTACAACCGATACCATATGTGGTGCTCGAAATTTGATGAGTACATGTGTGCATGTGTGATTGGTTTCAGAAAAATTGTCTGTTTGTGTGTATAATGTGTGTGTGTGTGTGTGTGTGTGCGTGTCAGTATGGCGGTGGTTGGAGAAAGGAGGAGGGTTAGTGGATGCTCACACTCACTGATGGTCGTCATGAGTGCTGCGGAAAGTGTGCAAATGAACATGCTGTTTCATACCATGTGGTTTCCAAAAATAAAGAGGCATGGACACACACACACACACACACACACACACACACACACACACACACACACACACACACACACACACCACCCCACCCTACACAAACACACAGCCAAACACTCATCACAAGCACAGTGAGAAAGTACAGGCTGACCCTCCATGTATGCTGTTGTCTGTGACCCTTACCTGTTTCTGTGGGTTTTACAGGCAGCTTCACACCGCCGTGTCACGCATCGCCACACTGAGAGCACCCGAACACAGACTCTTTGTACAGCCACAGCAGTGTGTGGGAAGGACCACACCGTGTTCATCTGTGTGTGTGTGTGTGTGTGTGTGTGTGTGTGTGTGTGTGTGTGTGTGTGTGTGTGTGTGTGTGTGTGTGTGTACATCTCAATCTTCACATTTGGTTTTCTCAGTGGAAGAAAGTAACGAAGTGCATCTCCTCAAAAGCATACTCAAGTACAGCCTGAAGGTTATTGTACTATGCTGAAGAATTGAAACATATGATACATTGCCATTGATTAAACTATCAGTACATGACTTGTTCACATTGGTTCCACATCAGCTTGCTCATCAAAATGCAGCATTTATTTTGATACATCATCCCAGATGATCCAATAACTATGAATGGCTGATATTGAATCATATCTTTTTTAATTCATGTTTGCTACAGGCAACTTAATCAAGATTAAAACATTTCTTAGAACATTTATGAACATCCATTACATCCTCAACCCCTTGTCTTTACAGTTTTTCTGCTTGAAGTTACACATGGTGTTGTCATCAAAAGCTCACTTTTTAGTTATAGTTGTATAGTTCAGTTATGCCTAAACATGAGGGTGTGAATCCCAAGGAACTAACAGTTAAACATTTACAGTTAAATAGTTAAAAACATTTTACCTTTGACAAATAAACTTCTCAGATCTCTCTGATTGGCAAACTATGGCATAGTGATGTTGTTTCTAAATTACCCCAAACATATCTTGTCAGTCTGACATGTCTGTGGTGCAATTTCTTGGTTGAATTGATCAGTTGGCCATTAATTTCCACATTGTGTTATTGTGACTCTAATAAAGTTCATGACCTTAATACTTCTCCCACCACTGGACTTTATCTCTGAGGAACATCAACTTTCTAATCTGAACATTTTCTGTCTCCCTGTTGTACTTACTCTGTTGTACATGTATGTTGGTGTGTTTGTAACTGTATGTGTGTGTCTCATAAGTGTGTGTCTGTTTGTGTACATGTGTAGGTGTGTGTATATACATCTTTGGTGGAGGACAATGGTCCATTGGAACAGTGCACGGCAAATGAGGCCCATCTGGAAACCATTGGCATAGGCTGAAGCCCTGAAGCTAAAAGAGCTTCTGCCCTCCTTATAATACTTTCACAGGGCAAAGCCGCGCTCTCTCTCTCTCTCTCTCTCTCTCTCTCTCTCTCTCTCTCTCTCTCTCTCTCTATTTATCTTTCTCTCGCTGTCTTTTTTCCATTTTTCTCTCTCCCTCTCAGAGCTGCATCGATAAACTTTCAGAGGTACACATGCCAGCATACACGGAGTAACCGACATGACACACACACACACACACACACACACACACACACACACACACACACACACACACACACACACAAACTAACATGTCTGTTATTGGCAGCATCTCTTCCATTCTGACCCCAGAGGGAAGTGGTGGACTGGGCTGGAGATCCCTATCATCGCGGCCCCAGAGACACAGAGCTGATTGTGTATGTGTGTTTATGTGCTTATGTCTGTGAGTGTGTGTGTGTGTGTGTGTGTGTGTAAGTGATGGTTGGGGTGGAGGGGTGGATATAGAGGAGCCCTGAGGCCACAGGAAATCCACAGAGACAGACAGACTGAGAGAGTGAAGCCTGTCAGAGTGAGGAGACTGAGAGAGAGATGGGGAAAAAGAGAACCAAGGGAACAAGAGGTAATTTAATCTCAGGTCCATCCATCATCACTGCATGAAAAGTGATAGTCACTATCAAAGAGGCTTGTGTAGCTGTCAATCTTCTCTGATATCAAATCAACAGATAGCTTCTTGATGTCGTTGGAGGGCAGATTTTTCAGCAAGCACAAAACTTCACACTGGAAATGAACCTCTGTTGGCCATGATGGGTTGAACTGACCAGCTTCAGTCATGCATTTCCCTCCTTTAAATAGTTATTTGAGTCACTTTCCTGTTCCAATGTTGCTCATGTGAACGTGGATTCAGGAGGCCGCAGTCTGAGCCTCCAACAGCGGCTGCCTCTTATGACTCAGGGCCTTCTGCTTCACTCCACTCTGACCTGGCTTTGGTTGTCCAACTATTTAAATCTATTGAAACTTTATTAGCCGAAACGGTCGACCCAAGTATGTTTCCCCTTGTGAAAGAGTTGCTTTGTAGAGGGGAGCAGACAGGCCCATCCACGGCCCCTCAGCACGCCTCGGCGGGACACTGTTTTCCCCTCTCCATGTATTTTTTTTCTCTTCATTTTAGCATATTGTGATTTCATTCAGGCTGCTCCTGCGGCCTTTAACAGTTCACTTCCACTCGCAGTGTAGAACCTTCATGGCCGTGCGCTCTCGTTTCACAAGACCACCCACACACACACATTCATCTGTTGTCTCATTCGCTCCTTTCCTCTGCCTCTTTTATATGAACGCAAACACACACCTATGTACACATTGGACAGTGCACTATCCAAACAGAACAATCATCATTCTTGCATTTATCCTCCAGAATGGAAATAAATCATATAGGGGAAGAGGGAAAATCAGTAAAAAGAAAATGGAAGGACTGTGTCTAAAATCCTTCCCGGTGTGCTCTTCCTTCCAAATCTACCGGTGGATATGTGTCCGGTCTCTGTGTTTGATTACTGTGACTGGGCTCAGTCTGAGGACTCAATCCCATTGAAATTAATTTGGTTCCTAATCCCTTATCCGTTTAAATGTCTGGCCGTTTCATCTATATCCCTCTCTGCCACAGGCCTGGACCAGGATTACCTGGGGGCCTGAACAGATACAAGCATTAGCTGTGGAATGGCCACCGCCAGCAGACCTCCACTTGTCTAATGGATAAGAGTCAGTTCAACCAAATCAAGCAGACACAAATATGACCAGTTTTTTCAGATGTATTTTTAATGGTGTTTTGCAAGTGAAATTCACCATCAACCTCAATTTAAAAATAATTTAAAATCTTATATTTCAGAAGATATGATAAAAGGATGTTGCAACAAACCAAGCAATATTTTATTTATTGTGGGAAATTATATCAATCCATCTTTTTAAGTTTATATGAATGAATATATTATCTGAATTCACACTCTACAGTAAAAATAAAAATAATAAAAAAGTAATTTAAAATAAATAAATACATTCAAAGGATTCTTTTGAAAACATTTAATAATGTATTTGTATTTGTATTACTATTGCCTTGTCACACATTCAACAGATCAGTTCAAAATCAACGTGATATTTTTGTTGGCGAATGAATATCTGGTTATATAATGTTCTATTGTTACGATACATTATGAATGGAGAATAAGGAGAGAAGGCTTTGTGTTAATGGAAAGAACAACGTTTTGTGGGTACTGGGCTACCTTACTTCCTTAATCAATAGCTTGCTCAGACACAAGCACATGGTTTGTTCAAACACACACACAGACACACATTCAGCCACCCACCGTGGGTTTTAGAGTCATGGTGGATATCAGATAGATGGCAGATCTTCTAAAGCTCTAAAACTGAGCTTGCAAATTACCATCACCTCCTCCAGCCTCTCTGACATGCAGGCTCTCATGTTACTTTGTGTAGCTTTCACATGGTTTACAAGACAGTTAAGTCTGGAGAAAGCCCTGAAACTAAGACAGGAAGACAAGAGTTGTTCCTGAAAAAGCTTCTCAGTGACACTGTTTTTACTGGCAGTCAGAAGAGGAAAAGGTGTGCTGCCCATCCACTATGCCAACAACAACAAAAACTCTATCGTCTTCTTTATTTCATTGCTTTCAGGATATATTTAAAATAATAGAATGTGTATATGCTCCATATCCCTGTGCCACAAGTTACTGATGATACAGATGAGCATGCTGTTGTTTCAATTGACGGTGGAGAAGAAGACTGTGTTGCCAATCTGACATTATTTCTATTGCTGTCTAGATTTTACTTAACAGTAAATGTCTCCATCAATAAACTTTCTCTTGCCAATAACAACATTATTCTCAAGCCCTGAATCTGAACCCTGAATTTTGCAGAGTGCAAAAAGGATTTTGGAATTTATATGTCTTGACACGTAACACAAAGCTGATCAAATCCCATTAATGGTGTTGATATTTAGAATGTTAACGTAATGTCAACAAAATACTACTCCTATTACTGCTACTACTACTAATAATAATAATTGTATTATTATTATTTATTATTAATAATTTACTAAAATTGTAAAATGTAACTTAACAGTAAATTGTATTTTGCCTTGTTTTTTTTTCACATTTCGTGTTGATTAATGTAGGCTACCAAAGAGATTAGTATTTACATTTCATACATGCTTAAATGTATGTGTAAAGTTATATAGTAGGACTCAGATGGTGTTATGTACAAATCCCAAAATGTTCTGGCCTCATGATGACACGACTTGTGTAAAATGATGTTCAACTATTTGCTTCCTGCCTCACTTAAACCCACTGAGTGCGTATGTTTTCTGCACACACTTGTATTTGCACTTATGTGAGAGTTTTCAGGTGTTTCTTCCTATGATCTCTGTGGGTGTCAGCGAGTGTATGTTGTGTGGATGGTGCACGTGTGTATTTCTTTAATGTGTGTGTGTGTGTGCATGCATGTGAGTGAGTGGGAAGACAGAGAGAGAGAGAGAGTACCTTGTTAGGTAAACTGTTTGACATACACGTGGAAGATGTGATAAACAGGAAGCATCAAGACCCCCCGCAGTGTCCCACAGTCACACGCCAGGGTCCTACCAAACATCCCAAATATAAACATGTCTGATACATGGACATTTATAGTTATCAGCCCTGTCAAAACATCAAAGCTTAGCACGAAACATTGTGTCCAATAACGGATTTTGTGATATGAGTCTGAATCACAAACCCGGATAGCTGCACACTTAGCAGGTTACCGTTATGAGGTTTTTATTACGGAAAAACAGTAGCTTATTTTAAAGAAAAAAAATGTAAATTAATTTTAACTTCAAGCATCACCATGTTTCAATCTGTCAATCTTCTAAAGTCGCTTACTGTTGTTCAGGCTTGCCTCAACTCAATATGATCTCTACAGCGAAATCTGAGGGTGAAGTCAAAGAGCGAGGCATAAACGACATGTGTCTGTGTGTAGTACATCACTCTGGCAGTCATGTGGTAAATATTGTGTTTCCTGTCTCCTCCTTAACTGTTTTGGTAATTGGCTTGTGTTAACCCTGTGACCCAGTGACTGCAGGCCGAGGCCTGGCTGTGTGTGTGTGTGTGTGTGTGTGTGTGTGTGTGTGTGTGTGTGTGTGTGTGTGCATGATAGTGCATGACAGACAATTTAATGAGTATGTTTTTCATACAAGCTATAATTTGATTACTCTGATTAATCAGATAAGGGAAACAATTTGTGGTAAATAATCCAAGATTTGTTTTATAGAAAAGATCCAAGGAATGCTTCATTTAAATTGACTTTTTAGACATTTTATTGGATTTTACATTGACCAGGTTTTTGTGTCATGTTGTTATCGTAATCTGTGTATTTCATAATTTAGGTTCTGATTTACCTACATTTTCTATTTTACCCAAGATTGAATTTTTGGTTAATTTATAAAAACACAAATATCTATTACTTATTATTCTAACAATAATTATATGGTATAATATAATATAATAACACCATCAGTAATACATTAATTATTTAATGTATTAGTTGTAATTTAAAAATAATGTTTCTTTTACCATTGCCATGTAGCTGTGCTGTATGTGTATGAATGTGCTTTGCAAAACTTCTCTGGCACAAGTGTAAAACCAAAAGTAAATAAATAAAAATTGAATTGTGGTGGATGGATGCCACACTACTTTGCTAATTTGGTTACATATATTTGGCTGGCAAGTTCAATTCCATGAAGATAAGGTGTTTACATGACCGTCCCAATATTTGGAGTGTCGCTTTAATCTGTTGATAATATAAATATGAATTTGCCTGTAAAGACACTGATTCAGTAAATGAGAGCGCACGATAAAAAAAAATTTAAGTGGCTTGAAACAGATGTTGACATTGAGGTTGCATCAAGTAGTAGTTGTGTAACAGTTGTGTTTTCCTGCCCAGCTGCCTGGTGGCTGCATCCGCTCTTCCTTCGTGCTGAAGCTGCCAAGTTCAACTGAATCAAGTTAAAGCAACTATCCCTGCTACAACTACTGGCCCTGACACCGGTCTTTGGGTTATGAGAGTTTGCTTTTTTATAAAAGTCAGGCTGAATATCCTGTACCTACTCACTCTCCTTTGCTTGTTCTGCATTACAGTGTCAGCTAAATGCATATTTGTAACTCTATAATAACCAAATTTTATTTGGCTCCAAGGTCCCTGGTCTGCAATGATTTGTATTTTCCATGTCATGTACACAAGGATATCAATTATTGTAACTAAATGCCATGATTACAAGCAAACATCTACTGTGTGGGCATGTGCGTGTGTGCATGCAGTTAGTCAGAGCACGGGAAAGCTTCGGGGCTGAGACTGGGGCCAGTTAGCGCTGCTGAGTGGTGGAGATACAGAACAAATGAGCAATTAGGGAGCTCCTCTGTACCCCTCTTTTGTCCTGGGAGGATGATTAGATTGGCTCCGACGTGCTAACAGGCAGAGGGCTTTCCTTCTAATCTCTCCCCCTCTGTTCCGTCTACTTTTGATCCACATTCAGGTTACCAAGACTTGTGGCTAAAAGAGGTGGCAAAACAAAATGTATCAAATGAGGTTTAAATACATGTCGATATGGAATTTTAGACAGGCATGTGTGTAGATGGAGACATTAATTCAAATGAAAAAGAGGTTCTCAATAATACAGGAGAATGTGTTATATTTTGACTGCTGACATGAAAGTGAAAGTTAATTGACGTAGACATAACTTTCTGCAATAAATAAAACAGCAAAGAATACAGTTCAAGATTATCCTCATCCCAACCTATAGCCCTTCATACCTGTCTGATCTCCTGCACCCGCCCACTCTGTCTAAGTACGGGTCCTCCTCCACTGCCCCTCCCTCTGGAACTCTCTCCCAGCACCTCAGACATTCTCTGTCACTCGCCACTTTCAAAACAGCACTCAAAACTCATTTATTTAAATCTGCTTTTAACATGTGATGCTTAGTTAAGTATTTGTTTTGTTTATTACTGTTATGTAATCTCTCTTGTGTACATTGTTATTGCTTCTATTCTGTTTTTACCATGACAAGTGCCTTAGCTAACTTTTAAAGCGCTATTCAAATGAAATGTATTATTATTATTATTATTATTAATAATAAAACCAAATCAACGTATTATATATAGTAACTGTGCATTAATACATTGCAAACACAGTTTTCTCAAAGCGAGTGGTAAACAGCCAATTCTTTAATTAGATCTTTCCCTCTTAAATAAAAAACACTTGCATCAGTAAAAACAGCTCCCATGGTACAAGATTGTTCCTAAGAGGGAACATTGGTTGCATATGTATTTTGCATGCGCTGGTGTTCAATGAAACAACAGAGTGAAAATTACATCACAAGGAGCCAGCAGTCCAATCGTGTGACGTTTCAGTCAGTGTCCAATTAGGCGCACTCAGACATGGAGGCCAGGCCAAACACAACAACTCTTTGTTTCCTCTGGCACTGACCACTCAACAGCGCTGGCCTCTCATCAGCTCTGATCTGTAACACTCGACCGTTCTGCAAAACTAATCTAAGACTGAGTGAGTCCATGTGTCTGAGTGTATATTAGGTGTAGCATTTGAGTGTTTGTATTTACAGACTGTTGAGCCTTTTGTGGTACACACTACAAACCTCCAAACGAAGAAAGACGGGATATTTTTGCAATTGAGAGGAAAATTATATAAAAGTAAAAGTAAATTAAATCCAACACTTTGAAGTCCAACATCTACTGAAATAATCAGTTAGAGCAGCATTACATCCTGAATGACTGAAATCAACAATCTGAACCCGGATTTTAAATTTCATCTGTGATCAGTGTCATTTTATCTTTTTGCATGCCATACACTCTAAAACTAAGCCACCGTCACTGAAAAAGAAAAAGCATTTCCCCACTGACACTTGATGAATCATTATTTCGTGCCATGTATGGCATCGTTACCATGGTAGTGCGGAGGTGAGCTATTATGGTCCATCCACTGGGAACAGGACACAACAGAGAGATATGGCCGTATCTGCAGCTACAGAGTCCATGACCCCAGTGTGTAAACAGTGGGCTCATGTGTTGTGTTAAGGCAGGAGAGGACAGAACAAAGTTGTTATTAGGTCCTAAAACACAACCAGCAATCGCATCCTATCACACCGCTCACTGTAGTGGAAAAAAAAAATCCTGGAAAATCTTGATGATTTACAGACTCAGAAGTGACGATGACCTGACAAACCTAGCAAGAGAAGCCAGGCTGTTCCACTGCACTTCCTCTCTGAATGCACCAATAATGCCGAATTAAGAGAACAATTCTTACAAAAAGCCAATATCAGGTGTCCAGAAATCCCCCATCAGACAAATGAGGGGAAACTTCTGAACATTTTGGCAGAGAAAATAACAGAACAACTGTGAAACTGCTCTTTTGTTAACTATTTTTTGCTCTTATGAAAATTCTGTAATATGTAAGCTGACCGTGGCAATCATGAAGCATTAACATTTATGCCAATAAGCTTATTTGATTATAAGAAACTAAGAGAGATGGCACTTCACCATTCCAAAAAAAGAGAGTTACAAAGAAACAGAGGGAATCAGAGACAGAAATACTGAAGGACGGATAAAGCGATGGAAAGAGAGAGCGAGGGAGACCAGTGCGACTCCGCCGCTCTCCTGGGTGGTCTCAGTTAGGAGGAGTATAGAGGACAGGCAAACAGGCAGATGTAAACTGTAAACCAGCCCTACTCTACAATGGGGCAAAATGCCGCTGGCATTGGTCACAGAAACAACATAAGACTACTGCACTGATATTTAAGGAAAGACAGTGATGACGACAGAGAGAAAATCAAATGCCGAGCAAAGAAACCTGCTGAACAACACAAATGTGATGAGTCACAAGCGTCCAGAAAGAGGGGGAGGGAAGGGAGGACTTCAGCTTCATGAAAAGTAGAATAGTTCTTAAACGCGAGATACGCAGGTCATATAATAGCCTGCAAACCGTTGGCTGACTAAAGAGATCCGACTGCCACACGCGCACACATGCATACGGAGAGCTACAACAAGTAGGAAATGACACAATTTGCTTGTGATTCCAACTGTCAAACATGAGGACGTTGACCTCAGCTGAAAGGGAGCAGTGTAATCTTATAGCAATCAACTGTATGCTTAAACAGAGGCCCGGCCAGCAGTTTACCTCTGCAGCATCAGAGAGCTATGTGAAGGGGAGCAGGGCGGGCAGGGTCGGCTCAGAGTGGGGGGCTTTGGTGACAAATCCTCTCCTGCGGATTATCTTTTGGGAAACATGCGTGTTTTGCTATATCGTCTGTTGGAAGGAGACATGTTGAACTGGCTGGGAGAGACTTGGGAGCAGAGCTGGCTGGCTGGCAGGCAGGCACTCATCATCCCTTACCACAGGAAATTAAAGTAAACAATCAAGACCTCACATCCTGTCCATGAGACCACGCTATGCTCTGATCAGAAAAGGTTTTGACTCTGTGTGTGAGTGAGTATTTGTGTACATGTGTGCACCTATGAGAGAACTGGAGTTAACCAGTTCTAGTGGGTCAAAGCGCTCTTTCTTCTTGCCACTTGAGGATCTGTGTGCTTTAGCATGTTGTCTTCTTCATGTAGGCTATATATTAGTGTTCTCAGAGGGTTTGTCGACTTAACATATATGATTATAGATAGAATTGTCAAATAGTTTTACTTGAAATGTATTATACTGATTATATGATGAAAGTATAATAATATGAATTATTGTGCACAACCACAAAGACTGTTTCCAAACGCGTCTATATTACTATTCAATTAATGTTCAGTAGTATAATATCTTATTTTTCATTGATAGTTCTGATAAGATATTTTTTGGAAGATTGTCATTTTTAAAATCTAAATATATATATATATATATTTTAAATTTGTACCCAACCATTTAACATTGTATTTTCACACTGTATTTTTCTGAGCACCAAACATGCAATCCCATTGACAATTTTTTTTTTGAAGTGGAGGCAAAAATGTTTAGAGATTGATATCTCAAAACCTGGGTGCATACAACAACTGTATGCCTGCTTAAATAAGAACATATCTTATGCATTGAGGGAACCATCCATTTAATGGTGCAAAGAAGGCAGAATGTATTTTTTAATTATGCAAACAGAGAAAATAGCATGACACTCTGACAATCTGAATCCTTGTCCAGCTGTAGAACCTTCATGTCTCAAAACAATTTATAGTTAATTTGATTGTTTGTCCAGCCTCACTTTTTGATTCCTGTCCTTTCCTCAGCTCTTCCTCCTCACCTTCGCGTCCTGCCCTCTTAATCCGCCTACTTCCCCTGACTTCTTCTGTCCACCCTCCCTCCTTGACTCTTCCTCCCCTGCCTCCCACTCAGGGGTTCTCAGGTTACCACGCGTCACTGATCCAGACAAGCTGGGGATTCTTTCATCGAGCAAATTACAGGCAATTAGGAGCCCAAAGGATAACATTTAGTGTGCAGGGGACGGCCGACGCAAGAGAGAGGGTTGTACTGTGGAACACCCAGATCCTGCACAGAGAAGGGAGAGAATTGTGTGTTTGTGTTGTCTTAGGTGTATGTGTAGATGTGTAGACCATGTCCTGATAATTAACTCTCCAGACCTGAAGACATGGCAATGCAACAACCTTCCCTTCAGCAGTGCTGGCACAGACACACAGCCACATACACTCCAGAGAAAGAAAGTACATGCAGAGTGAATAGTACTAAAGGGACAGATACAGTCACAATGGGAGTGCCACACACACAGGAGTGTTTAGAGTAGCAGCATGGTTAAGTGAACCACAGCCATATAAACTGTAGCATTCTTTAGGCCCTCTGCAGCTTCAATCCAATATGTCTCTCAGTGTGTGTGTGTGTGTGTGTGTGTGTGTGTGTGTGTGTGTGTGTGTGAGAGGGAGAAAAAGAGAGTGAGTGTTAGTACAGTATGTGCTGCCATCATGCATTTACCATTCTGAACCGACAGGCAGAGAAGACTGAGCAGATTAAATCTGAATTGGATGAATAAAGGGGAATGGAAAAATGTATCTCAGCATCTCCTCACGATGGGGTTTGATTTCTCCGAGTATCTCAAATGAGTCCTGCTGCAGGGAGCTTTGTGCTAAATGCACATTTGGTTTGTGTTCTGTTTGAGTGGAGTTCAGAAGGTCAGCTTCATCTCACTGATCACTGCTAATAAGATGAGGTTTCATCAAACAATGAGGAGAATATTAGAAAGCGACTCCAGATGGTTATTATGCCATTTATCACGCAGGGAAAGGCTACATATATATCTTTGAAATCCACAACAAAGCCTTGGAGAAACAACATCTTTCTCACACAAACAAACTTTGTGACAACTCCATGCCTTGTGCGCTCAGGACAATCACTTGACACATATGGACACCACTCATTTGGCAACAAGATCTGGTAATGTGCTCAATGTGGAATCAGCAAACTATTGGCGCAAATTACTCCTCGCTGGAATGAGGTGAGAAAGGAAGAGAGAGAGCAAGAGAGGATGAGTGCACAAAGGATGGTGCACTCTACAGCTGTGAACAAACCGGGACCTGGAAGAGCTAACATCATAATTCCAGACCTATCATTGTAATCACAGCTCCATCACAAAATGGATTTTGTCAGGGCACGCCAAGTCCACTAAGAGCTGCTCCAGTTAAACATTAAGCAGCTGGTCTCTCTCGCTTTCTCTCTCTCTCTCTCTCACACACACACACACACACACACACACACACACACACACACACACACACACACACACACACACACATTGCATGTATCCGTGTGTGTGTGTGTGTGTTTCTAGTGAGGCCTGGAGCTGGTTTGGATTAGCTCTGTGTCTTGTTCAATCTGACAACAGTGACGTGTGCCCTGGTGGCCTGCACTATTGCAGCAGTGAGTATGTGCATATATGGCTGCACGTGTGTGTGTGTGTGTGTGTGTGTGTGTGTGTGTGTGTGTGTGTGTGTGTGTGTGCATTTGCATGTGCGCTTGCGCGTGAACTTGTGATCGTGCGTGTGCCAGCCGTGTCACTGCTGGCTGGGAATGCAGGGAATGCTTCTGGCTCTTACCCCACCCCTTGTCCTGCTTGCCCAGCCCACTCCAGAGGGACATTGATGGGGAGTGATGGGGGTGCTCGTAGGGGGTGGGGGTAGTGACAGTTCAGTAACACTCACCAGAGCCCGCCGTCCCATGTCGCAGAGTGGCATCGCCCACCCTCAGTGCCAGAAGGGAGAGTTTATTTTTTTAGCTCCTGCTCTCCCTAGCACCGGCTACAGAGGACCACCGAGCGCGGGGTCTCTCTCTCCCTCGGCCCTAAGCCTCTTCTCCCCCGGCCGGAAAGAGATTTATTGGGGAGGGGGGAATGAAAGAAAAAAAATGCTTGTGACCTCCACTTAACTAGAAGTAAACATACGGCTATGGTAGTTTAATCAAAAGTGCACGCTCTTCTCTAACTGTCAGAACAGCGGGGTTATGGGAGTCCTCTACACAGGTTGCAGCCTACTGTTGGCTTGTTTTTTACAGCAATGGGAATGTGTGAATTAAAAGGCAGAGGCCTTTAGGATTTACTCAAAATGTGAGGGAGCAATGAACTTTAACTGAGAACTGAATATAGAAAATAACATATACTCTTGTGGCATTTGGTTTGAGAAGCGGTAATCGATTTTATGATTGAATCAAAAGTTTAAGATTAGATATGTCATATCAGTTCACTATTTTATTCATTCACCGATTACAGCTGTTTGTAAGAGCGAACTCATTTTTGAGAATATCTCAAATTTAAATCCAACCCAATCTTCCTTGCCAGCCATTAAAACACACACCGCTACATCTGTTTGACATCATATTTATTTAACCAGGATATACTCTTTTCACCACTTGTTTGGCTTTTTCAGTTGAGTGATTTTAGAGCCAATCTGTGGGTAAAGGTTTCGACAGACTTTGAGGGTTATGATCAATATATTGCACTATGTATGCAGTAATGTTTGTATTTGAGCATGTAGAGTTTGCAGCTCATATTTTTTTTATAGCATGCACATATGGGTTAATAAGCATAAGCAGAATGACTCTCAGAGGACATCTGTTCTCATTGTGTTACTTTTCCAAGCAAGATATCATTTTTCTATGTGAAAATCCAAGTGTTACTATTTATTTAATTATTAAAAGCTGAATTAGCTATCATTTGTCATATTTAGTGTTTTGTGTAGGTGTATACAGTTTAATCATTTAGTTTTATGTTACAAATTAATGTAATTCTCAATTTCTGAATAATCAAGACTATATCACTAAAACTTGAATAATTACATAGAGCAGTTTGTTTTTCAAGTAAAATTTCTAAAACACAGGTGGATGACCATGCTGATACAGAGGGGAGGGAGACATCAGTGTTAAATGCCAGTGATTACACCACTGTGCATAGCATTGCCAACAGTTACACAATATTTTTCATATATCAGTGAATAAGACAGTTTTCTTCCATTGGGACTGTACTGCCAACTCTTCTATCCTATTGACTGCAAAATGTATAGTCATTTCCCACCATCTAGCAACTTCCAGTTCACAAATGAACAAAAGCAATAACTTTCCTCCCAGCTTCACCTTTCTGCTGTGTTTTGTATATCTGGCCTCCACTGAGCTCCTCCTGTCTCCCAGTTTGTCTTTACTCTGACATTTTCTTGGTTATGAATTCAATCAGTATAGGGCTAGGGTTGAACAATGTCCTGTGCATCTGCAAACCAAACTGAGTGTCTGAGAATACACACAGCCCTGTACACTACCAGCACTAAATAAACAGGCTCCTGCTTCTCTGGGGAGCTGGTGGACGTAGATCCAGATCCCCGACCAGCTCCGCTCACAGGGCAGTGGTTGAGAGTGTCCTGAGCTTGGCCTTCCTGTCTAGACCAGTGGAGATGGGGTTAATGAAATGCTCAACGCTGTCTGAAAGCTGTCTGAACATTGGCTGCGGCATCCATCTTCAACTCGTTCCCGCTGAAGCAGACCATCACACCTCAACATACACCTTTGTTCCTTACATCCCTCCGCTCGCTTTCCCCTCCACCGCCTGTCTCCTTTTCCTCCACCCTCCATCCTTGACCACTAACTTACACTCACTGACACTGTGGAATTCTTCCTCCCCCCACCCACGTCTCTTTTCCTCTCACGCATGCGCTCTGTCTTTTCATGGAGAAGAACCATTTATAAGACAGTCTTAGAATAAATGGTGGTCAGCAGTTCAGCATGTTGGCTTGTCCAGCTCTGTAAATATGGATGACTGAACCCAGCCAGAGGGAAAATGTGTGAGTGTCTAAAACAGCGGCTGAACGGCTCCGCCAACAAGCGCACCTGGATGGTGTTAATCACAGTTTAACATAAACACAGCTTAAAAACGGCTGCACACGTACGAAACTGTCTCCTTTATGTGTGGGGACATGTACATGCAGAGTGCCACACAGACACTTGCTGATGTAATACACATTGCACCACACAAAAGCAACCATTATGCCGTTTTCCTTTCGGGAGCCAACAATGAATGCACGACGGCACAGCCCACTAGCCTGATATTTATAGAGGCCTTTTCTTTACCACTTCATTACTTAGTCTGACTTTGCCTTCTAGATTTTATTTTACACCTTACAATTAATTATCAATGCTATAACACTAACAGTCCTAGACATTCCAAAATTCAGATTGTATACAGTGAACAACTATGGAACAATTTACGCAACAATATGCTACTGTCACAAACAATTATTACAAACCCAGCCAGCATGTCCATGTGGGGCCCATAAGGTTTAAATTTGGGCTGCAGATAAGGGTCCCAAGTGGGTTTGTCCGCAGTTTCCATGGTGGCCTCACCTGTGTTTGCCCATACTGGGTTTATTCACCGGTTTATTCACCGGTTTATTCACCGACTTTAAGAGGGATCTGACTGGGCTTTAAGTGGGACCCAAATTGGCTACAAATTGGCCTCACCTGTGTTTGCCCAGTATGGGCAAACACAGGTGAGGCCACCGTGGAAACTGCGGACAAACCCACTTGGGACCCTTATCGGCAGCCCAAATTTAAACCTTATGGGCCCCACATGGACATGCTGGCTGGGAAATGACACAAATAATTAAATACGAAATGAAACATAGTTATCTCACTACAGATCATAGATTAACACATTTTGTAATTTGTAATCGGATATTGTTTTCTACTCTACAGTACACTCACACGGGCAAAATAGGTCCACGGAATTCAACAGAGTATGCTCTTTTCTTTATCAAACTGATTTTCGCAGCAAAGAATTTAAAAAAGGTTTCATGGAACTTGGCCATACCAGTATTTATCTCTGTGGCACCTAGTCTCATCCATAACAGATCATCCACACTGTCACATGAGATACAGTCAGCTCTGTAAGTAAACACATGCTGTCACACATCAGCCCATCAGCCAAAGCCCCCCCGGGCTCTCCAGTGGAGGGGGCCCTTGGGCCAGCATCTCTATCCAGCACTGGGTCTGTGTTTGCCGGGCAAACAGGAGTACACGGCTGGCCTGGGCGCTGAAAATGACCATGCTTTATAGCCCAGTGTCTGGGCTGAAATAAACACAGTTAGCATGCCACGAGAGGGTTGTGTGTGTGTGTGTGTGTGTGTGTGTGTGTGTGTGTGTGTGTGTGTGTGTGTGTGTGTGTGTGTGTGTGTGTGTGTGTGTGTGTGTGTTCAGTCAAAGAGAAAGACATATTATCTGTTTAAACTCCCTCAGTGCAGCAGGCCACACAGCATGCCTGCTGCCTATTTTATTTCAGCTTACACAATCTGGCCTTCTTCTCATATCTGTAATACTTAACATTTTTGAAAGACCTCGACTTTAAATTTCCATTCCTAATTCAAGTATTCAAACTGTAGTAATATTAGAGTGTGACTAATGCTGACAAATACAATTTCCAAGTTTAAATTATTAAGGACTAATTATGTTCTAGACACAACTGATATTGATGGAATTGATACATGAGGATAACATTTTGGAACAAAAATCTTCATTTGGGGTTCCTGTTCCTGTCATGTTGATCTGTACTGCTCTGCTGTATTTTCCAATCAGACTTACCAGATGACATTCTCTGAATTGTTTGCTTACCCTTCTTTGTAATAAGCCCACAATGTGGAAACCACAGTGTCCAAGCCTCAACCAAAACAGACTTGGTTTTTAGGACGGGGTCTGGTTTCATTGGGGAATGGACAAGAGGGTGGCGGGTGCAGTAAGACCAGTTTTGAATTTCAGACCCTTTTCCTACTAAGTAAAAGTAGCGACACCACAATGTAAAAAATAGTCCATCAGTAGGAGTACAGAAGTATTAACATCAAAATATACTCAAAGCATCAATAGTAAAAATACTACTTTGTAGAAAATGATTACATTATTACTTATTATTATTTATTTTTTTACTGATGTATTAACATGTAAGCAACACTTTAATTTCATAGCAGTGTTGATAATTATAACTACTTTATATAAAATATTAGCATATTGTAATTGTACGTGTTATACGTGAAATATTTAGCTTTAAAGTAATTGCTAACTAAAGTTGTCCCATAAATGCAATGGAACGGAAGTATACAGAGGTATTAAATGGAAATACTCAAGGAAAGTACCTAAGAATCATACTTATAATAAATGTACATAACACCTCTGATTACTGGTGATTCTTTGCATGTCTTTGACTCTGCAAATTTTACAGAGAAAATAAATTGAATGACAAAATCTTTGCCAATTCCTTCTGATTTTTATGGTTTTGAGATTGTGTCATTTTTTGGTATTTATGTTGTGTTTTTTCTTGTATAGTATGGACCATGTTTTATGCTCTCTTTCAGAGAAACTCAGACTGAACCTGTGACCTTTACTTTATGGGAAGCACTGCAGTGGTTTCACACACAGCTGGAGTCTCTTCACTCCCAGCCCATTAGCACTCTGTACATCCAGCTGTGTCTCTGTCAGACAACAGACCTCATCCACACTTTACCAGCCCCTCCTGCTTTGCTTCTCACATGAAATTAACCACACAGGCAGAGAGCTAGTAAACTAGAATCAATAAGTTAGTTTCAGTACGTTCCCTTTTTCTTTTATCCTCAAAAACACACGCACATGCATTGCACACACACACATTTGGTGACCTGTGTGGTTGTGAGGCCCAGACCTACCCTGTCTACTCACACATTGATTAAGCCTAAGAGTGTTTGGCCATTAGAGGCGATCTGCAGAAATCAAACCAATATGTGAACTCTGTGATTAGTGTCAAAATTGTTACAACGCCTTTCACTCAGAAACTAGAGCTTGGTGCATTCCAGTCCTGCTCTCTATATCTCTGGTATGAAATACAAATACTCTACGATGAGGGAGAGAAGCACAGGAGAGATGCAAGGTGGGGGTTATCGAGCAGCTACATTTTTTCCATGTCAATTCGGAGAACATGTCACCCTGGTGCTCCCTCTCTCCCACCTTCTCTCTCTCCCAGATACACACACACAATCAGTTATGAAAATATTTCTCTAACGCCAAATGTCCAGGGGCTACTGAGGCAACACAATTCTCCCCAGCGGGAGGCAGATCAGAGGAGAAGTCTGCACTCTACCTGCTTTACTGACAGACCTCCCTGAAATCCACTTGCTGCCTTTCACCTGTAAAGCAAAGGGCAGCAATACAACAGAGGCTTTCTGCCGGTGCAGACAGAGCCCCCAACTCTGAGCATCAGCCAAAGACATAAATGCCTCCTGTATAATTTACGCTGTTTAAAAAAAACAAAAGCCAACGACAGGAAAGAAGGAGAGACAGTAGGGTTACAGTACAATGGCAGGGGTGATGGAAGGATGGGGAGGTACCAGGAAGGAGTTTTACCACACTGCGTGGGTGATGAGGACACAGACGCGGTACCATGCCGTATTTACACTGGGGGTGATTTCTCTGCCCCATCCCCACCTCTGACTCAACGGCAATGTGCTGAATGGAAACAGCAAGAAGGTCACTTTCCATTTCATCTTTACCAGACATCTCTTTTAACGGTATAATACACATCAATTTAGAAGAGTCTCTGACCTCGAGTTGAATATTTGACATAGAGCTGCCATCCTGGAGACTGACATTTCTTGTGTAGCATAATAATCTAAATTGCAAAGTCATAATTGAGATATGATATCATGTATCTCTCTCAGGGCTGGCTGGCTGGCTGGCAAGAAGACAGAGGCCGAGCAGGAAGTTAGCGATAGGAACAAATTGTTAAGAGGAAGGAAATGTTTAAGTCCAGAAGGATGATAGCTCTTGATTCTGCTGTAACACACCTCTTGGGAAAAGTTAGGATACTATCAAAGCAAATTGTGCTACCACTCTGAATTCTGTTTTTTTTTTTAATAATGTTTGTATTATCTTGGTAGAAAAAAAATACTAACTGACCAGTCCATGATACTTTGTGCTGAACTAAATCCTCTACATTTAGAACTGTGCTCCGCTTTCCTGTAATGTCACTTGAGTAACTCCATCCACTTTGACCAGAGCTCTGTTCATTCATTCCTTTTTTTGTTGTCAGGTTTGGTACATCCCAGCTAAGATACATATTCCATGTTTATAAAGTGCTTACTTGAATTATTCTGTTAAATTCTCCTTGCGCCCATGCACCTTGCTCCTACAGCTTCTCTTCTTGTACTTCAATGTACAGCATTTGAACAAATCTGATGCGCACATAAATTATTTGTTGGCACTCTCTGACCCAGCTTCATGCACACAAGACCGTGGGTCTAAAAGGGAGGAAATCTGTCAAATTAGGAAGAAGCATTGTCTTAAGAAAAACTGTATTATGCATCACGATTACTGGCAGGGATGCAAATGTGTAACTGTTGACACTTTATTACAGTAGGTTTGAATAGATTTGCTCAGGCAAAGGATCAACTCCTGGGGTCCTGTTGATGCAGAGCAGGGTCTGCATCAACACGTTTTTGTTGCAAATACAGTGTGCAACATGGTGCGGCTGCTCAGGCTGGAAGGTGCACATGTGGGCTGCAGCCCCACAGTGGAGGGCAGAGCCCATGGAGGTCTGGAGCTCTTCTCTCCACAGGTTTCGTCTACATGACAAGAGGACTAGGCCCCACATCTGAACATGACCACCATCAACGACCATAAGCACTAACACAGTGCCAAGTCATGTGCACTCCTGTACCCGCCAAGGGGCATTAGAGGACAACACGAGCTTCAATAGGCCCAAAGGGAGGCATGGAATAAGGCCGTAATACTTTTCACTGGTTGCAGAACCAGGATACACAACAAACACACATAACATTTAGATAATGTAATATATTTATAAATGGTGACCTGTACTGTGCGTGTGGAGCATCACATGCACCTTTTCTTTTTTACATTAGTTACAAGAACCACAACATAAAAAGAGCGCAATTAATATTCTGTCTCTGCGTAGTTCACTCACTGCATATGGCTTCATCTTTCACAGTTCAGAAATGAGTGAAAATGCATACATGTGCATATACTGTATGTCTGTGTTTTTTCTGTCTGTAAATGGTAGCAGCTATAATATGAGGAGCCTCACTAAGGTGTCAGGGGTTAATAAACAGATATGGAGCAGAGCGGACTCTTATGGTCTACCTACCAGCAGGCCACTCACAGTTCACTACACATGGCACACAGGGGTGCTCTTTCTCTTTATGACTTTCTGTCTTTCTATCTGTGTCTCACACACTCCGTCTTTACCTCCACTCAACTTCCAAGATATCACAGGTAAGATACAAGTTTGTCCAAGTTCACCAGAATGTGCACACCTTTTATAACACCAGTTGTTTCCACACATTACACGCACACATCTGGCGTCTGCACACCTCAGCATAATTTAAGAGCCACTTGAAAAACAGATTGTTTCCACTATCTTCCTTTCCTTTTCATTCTCTCTGTCCTTTTGTGATTCACGTGGGAGAGCAGTAGCATCCAAAGTCGCATGTAATGGTAGAATTCCAGCAGCCTCACTCGGATGTCCCCTCTTCCTGCTATTCTATATATGTCACCAGGCCTTTTGGAGGGGGCTCTTATGGGAGCCTTGCTGGCGAGAGATTTGTCTTCGCACACTCACGCACACTTGGCATGCACATATACATGCATACACAAGTCGCACAGATGCCTGACACACACATACAGACCCAAAGAGGGATAAATGTCAGGGATCAGTTGCAGGGTCTGGGTATGACTGTGAGGAATGCCAGCCGAGGGCTGTGGTCTGACACCTCTCGCTGTCTGTGTCGCTGTCAGCCATGGGAAACACTGCGGCCCAGGAGAGCCCCGGCCAGAGGGTGACGTGATGGGGCAGGATGTGTTTCCAGTGGTGAGGTTTAACCATGCATGTGGACATGCTCAGAGACCTGTGGAGGAAATTCTCAGCACCCCTTGACCTATTTGTCTCGTGGGTGTCAGGAGCAGTGTGGCCCAGCCGGCCACACAAACACACACATTATCCAAATATCAGGTCCTTCACATTAAGCAATATACCTGGGGTTTCATCTTCAGTTTCACCTCTTAACTCACCTTTGTCACCTTTACCTGGAATCTTCTCATTTTTTGGCATTTACTGTACTTTTTAAGGCACATTACACAAGAAGTGAAAGTCCCCTTGGTGGTGGCTTAATAATTCATCCAGCTCTGCAGTGGAAGTTATGACTGCTCTCTCTTTCAAAAGCGATCTGGAATTTTGATTGCTCCCCTTGAGCCACACGTTGATTTCGTCTGACAAGAATATGAATGGTTCCTGTCCTTAATAGACCGTGACAATCCTTCAGAGTCTCACAACAGAGCCACACGTTTTCAATCACAATCTGTACCCTTCCATTCATTTTCTTCTTTCTCTCTGACTCTCACAAAGTGTTTATTATCATCCCCTCTCTCTAACCCATCCCCACTCTCTTCCCTGCCCCTGAAACCCTCTTTCTTGCCCTCTGATAGAATTAGGGAGTCCTTGAACCATGGTGATCACGCTTCCTGAAGCAATTACTATTAAGCAGCAGTGGCAGAGAACATAGCAGGGAGTGCATTACAGAGGCGGGAGGCTGTTTATATGGAGCCAAGCCAGAGGTGCTTTCAGTAGGCGGGCAGAAAGAGGGTGGGGTCAGTCGGAGTGTGGGGGCAGAGGGCTTAGGAGGCACCAATTTGTTGGATCCAAGCTGTAAGGATTTACCCACACGGTATGAAATGTTAGGACACGTTACATTACAGACAGATGTACCTCAGCTTCACATGGAAAATCAGAGTTCTGGTTACACACACTGTATACAGAAAGACAAGGAATGAAGACAGATGGGTTGAAAAATGGTTCCTCCAATTCACAGCATTTGGAAGTTCTCATATTTCATCCCCTGGCATCGTATGCAGTTTTTTCACAAATTTACAAAATCTAAGAAACTTCAGATACTTATTTCTACATTTTCATAGCACCCTTCCATGTGTCAAAGGCCCACAGTCCAGAAATAAGTGATTAGATTTTGTGCACTAAATAATGGCGACTAAGTTGGATGGAGGGTGCAAAGTAAAAACCAGGCCATTATCCTTTCTCCTCTCTCCTGTCAATAAAGCAACCTCATCCATCCCATCAGCACATCATTGTATTCAACATCATGGTCTTCAGGACAAATTCAAGCGTAAACCAGCTGTTTATTTTTGGATTGGTCTTTGTTAAATCTAATTTGTGCAGGATGGGTGCTGGGAGACCCAGGAATCCCCTGCAGCCTTGGAGGAGGAAGAAGAGGAATGTGACCCGCAGAGGTCAGCAATCCCCTCTCCTGGGTTACAGGGGCTCCTGCACAAGGGCTGGGCCAGGGTCACAGGTCAGTAGGCTTGCTCATTCGGCTCTTCCCTGGCGCCTGCCGGCACAGCCCTCAATTTGTAAAGCGGTAGAGGGTGACCCCAGAGGGCCTCTCCTGGCTTCCCTGACCAAACATAGTTCTTAAATACTACCAGCCTCCCCCTGATTCCCTTGTCTCCCCTCGACTCCCCTGTCCCAAAACCAGGACCCATAGTCTAACACACACACACACACACACACACACACACTCAACACCGATCCATCCTCAATAAGAGAAATTACCCCAGGCAGGGGCAGAAGAAAAGGGGAGGGGGGAAGCAGATATGCTGCCATCTCCGCCTCATTACTCAGTGGATTTATGTAGGATCATATGCCCTGTGTGTAGCGGCGCACTTGGGCGCTTAACTCCTTGACCTGCACTGTAAATAAGTAAATTAATAAATACAAAGCTAGGCTGTCTGGGGATAGAGGTCGATCAGAGAAACTTGAAAGGGTAATACAGCAGAGGAGGTTGTCATTTACACCAGATCTAAACTTCAAGGACATTTCTAACCATTTTATATCAATCAATACATTTATTTATTAAATGAATAAAGAAAAATTGTCAGAACAGCTATCCTCAATGATGCCGATATTGATTCTGCAGCTCAAGCTTTGAAAAAAGCAAAGGTAACGTCCAACGTCTGACTGTCTGCTTGTGAGTGAGTTGCCACTCTGTCTGTTTCCACTGATGAGAGAGACTGAGCTGTTTCTGATACTGACTGTTACAGAGAGGCCAATTATCCTGGCCAATGAGGACAGGCCTCTGACAGCATAATTACAGGCAGCCTTTACTTGTAGCAACCATATGCCTGGGTATGGCTACCAGTCACCCAACAGTGGGGAACAGGAGACGAGAGGAAAGCAGAATCGGGACATGGGGGTGGGTCTGGAGGTGTCTTAATCCACCAGGACCCAATGTCCTGTCTTGTCCTAGACTTTGGGGCCTCTCCATGGGCTGCTGAAAGTCAGAGCTGGGGCCTGATTTGGCCCAGCTGGAGGAAGCGGGCGATCAGAGTTCAGTTGGTGCAGACAGAAGTAAAGTAAACAGCCGTGGTCACTGGGCAGGCCGTTAGCAGGCCTCGGACAGATGAGCAGGGGGCCGGGAAGACCACACACATACACGTACAGCCAGACCACACAGGGGCCGGGGCTCAGGGGCCTACGCACGCAAGCACACACCCCATCAGCAGGGTTCCCCTGTGAGCAAAAGCATGCTGCAGGTCAGGGCGGAGCAACATGGAGCACAGAGGAACAACAGACTGGCACAGAGCTGGCTTTGGACCCTCTGAGTGTGTGGATGAACCTTTACATCGCCTGAGAATGAGAGAGGCACTGACAGATCCGACCCAGTGACTGGAGACATAATCCTGGAGTAGAGCTGCAAGAGAGAGTAAACACAAACAGGAAGTGATTCATAAGTACACTGCTGTTCCTCTGCCAAATCTTAAAGTGCAGTTTGGAGAGTGTGTCTGCCTCCATGTTGGCGGCACGCACTCTCTTCCAGGGAAAACCCACATGTTCATTAGCTGGGAAATCACATCATGTTGATAAACCAAAAGTCAAATAAGCATTTGTCAACAAGATTTATTTTTTGTTTTAATTATTTTCTTTACCAAAGAAAAAAAGAAGAAATAAAAAAAGCTTAATTGAGGGACATTGTTTATTTTTCATCAATTATTGATATTTACATTGAGAACATATATGACCATAGTTCAGTCCTTTCTTTCAATAATTTTGTGAGGATACAAATTAACATCAGATATGGCTAGTTTTTTGTTTGGTTGAAAGCTCTTTAAATCCAAACTTACATTTTATTGACTGAAAATGGAAATTTCAAGAAAAAAGACAGTGTAGGGGATAAAAACAAAACAACTGTTCCTACCACACACACACATGCGCAGACATTAAGAAATCCATAACTATAACATAAAATACAATGCCGTTTTTATTTTACCATCCCTCATACTTCTAATAATATAAAATCAAAAACACTGAAGAAAAGCTCACACACTCTCACTCTCTCACACACACACACACACACACACACACACACACACACACACACACACACATACACACACGCACACACACACACACACACACACACACACACACACACACACACACACACACACACACACACACACACACACACACACACACACAGTTAGGACTTTGGCAAACACATTAACATGCAAAAAAACACACACACTCTCTCTCCCTTTTTCTCTCCATATAACCATCAGTCTCTTTCTTTATCTGGACAGTGTCAGAATGACCCATGGGAGAGCCTGCGCCTGCATCTGCATCACGCTGACCTGTGTTTCAGTGTGTGTGTGTGTGTGTGTGTGTGTGTGTGTGTGTGTGTGTGTGTGTGTGTGTGTGTGTGTGTATCACCCTGACATAGGGTGGAGTGAGGAGTAATGTGTTCAATCACAATTACTCCCCACTGCCACCAGTCATGCCGCCTGCCTCACATCACCTTACCACTTGCACATGCACACATACACACATGAACACACACACACACACACACACACACACACACACACACACACACACGCACACACACACACTGAAACACAGGTCAGCGTTTCCATTGGAAAGACATGATGTACTCTGAGTTCGTCAGTGGGTCCAAGCTTACCTCCACCGAGGATCTAGTGCAGCTGTCAGAGGGATCAGGCAGAGCAGGGCTGGGCCGCACCATCTGCCTGCTTACGACACACACCCTCCTCTGTATCAGTAATCCTCAGCACCGTGCCTCCCTCTTCTTTCATCGCTTATCTCCACATTTAATACCGCATTTATGATAACGACTGACAGGTAGCTTGGGCTGCAATCCCTCCATTTCTGGCCTTCAGCTCATAATGGTACGAGCTGCATTCTTCCTTTCTAGCTCAGGTCCCTGCAAGCCTTGATAAATCCTGATCACAGGGTGGGCTAACCACTTGCTAAAAGTTTTTCTGGCTGTAAAAGAGGGCAGTTAAGAAACAAGTATGAGATATGGTGCTAATGAACTATGCAGGCCACGTAAGTCAGTGAGTGCATTGTGTATTTGTATGAGAGGACGCACAAGCAGCAGTATTGTATTGTATTGCTGTATTGTCGTTGTTGTTGAGCTGACCTAGAAATGCAAGGTCTTTTCAAGTAAAAGGAAGGACTCCTTCATAAAGTCTAATTGAACTCTAAAGCTGATGCTGACGTGAGCTATTTGGTGTTCTGGAGCTAAGCAGAGGTTGACAGTGTGTGTCTGGGGGTCAAGCTTGACAAAGACGTGGGTATGGTTTAGTGTCTGGACAGGAGGCTGGGGTCACCGGAGTAAGAAACGGCTCTGATTTGAGGTCATAGATGCATGTTTGAGAAAAAGTATTGGCTGTGGTCTCTTGTGTAGCAGGTCGATGATTAAATGGTGTCGTGGTGAGATTAGGGTCAGGGTTGTGGGAAGTCTGGGGCGTCTGTGGTACTGAGGAGCAGCGGCAGAGAGAGTCAGGAGGAGCTGGACACTTGTCTGCCGGGTAGGGAGCTGGTGAAGGTCACGCAGCAGTGAAATATGGCTGTCAGGTAGAGGGGAAGAATAACACAGACTCTGTCCTTCCTGCTTTGCCACAAGAGCGTCTGGGTCCCTGCCGGGTGACATAGTGGGGTCATGCCCTGTACGCAGGCTGAGACGACGTTCTCTCTCACAAGTGCATACATGAAAGATTATACATACACTATATATATATATATATATATATATTTATATATATAGTGTATGTATACTCATATATATATATATATGTATTTATTTATATATATATATATTAAAGAAATGTATACAAAAATGTTTTTTTAAGTGTTTCTGTGAACAGTGGGTAAATAAGACAAAAGCTCTGCTGCAAGAAAGACACAATAATCCAAATAATTATTTAAATGTATTTTTAGAAAGAATGATAACTATAATAAAAAAGACAGATAAAGTTGACATTAACTGACTTTCTAATCGAATAGTTACACACAAGTCAATTCAGAATATCAATGAAAATGTGTTTTAAAACTAATAATACTTCAGTATGATGCAAATAGTATGTCTTTATTTTATTATTATCATACAATGGATTATTTTATATTAAAGATTAGATTTTTAAATGTTAAACTGAATTGGCCTGAAAGCCTTTTTCTTTTAGCTATATGTGTGCATTTTATAGGGCTGGATAGATGTGAAATACACTTCACAAATTACAATTCACCTATCTATTATATGTATTAGTTGAGCATGCAGAAGCTTCAAACGTTTCAGATGACAAGGGAATAAAAATGTCCTTTTTTTCAGACCTAATGCTGTGGTGAGACTGAGCCTGATTGAAAGGCGAGAGATGTTGGCTCTGATTCCTCTATTGTTTGATCACAGGAGAAGTCCTCAGCTCTCTAAATTGATCATTAATGTGACTCGCACGTAGGCGACTTCCTTTTGACCCCCGACATCCTCCCGCTTGTTCCTCTTTGGAAAAGGAGGGCCGACTGGCGAGGAAACCTTGCTGAGGGAGTAGAGCTACAGTACAGGAAGGCTCGAGAGAGAGGTGACTCATTTAATATTTCAAACGTGGGCAGTTGGTCCTAAAATGCAACAACACTTCCCGTTATGGATACTGCCAAATGCTGCGTAAATTGAACAGGTCATGCGTCCCATTGACAAACCTTGTGTGGGAAGATGGTGGCCTCTGAAAAATCCCACAATTTGTGCAGTGACATTCATAAATAATATCGTCAGATGATATCATTATCATCTGATGATATAATTATCATCAGATGATATAATTATTTGTAAATGTCACTGCAAAAAAAGTGTGTCTATGTTTTTGTGCTTTTATTTTCCAAAAAAAGACTAGTTAATTTAAAAAAGACGGATGAGCCTTGACAGCATGAAATATATAATAGTAATTATTATTTTTTATTATTACTATTCTTAATATTGATATTGTAATTGTCTGTTGATATACAGTAGTATACTTTTATATTAAATTGACCGTATCATGTACATCTTTTAGTAATAGTTGCTCTTGCAATGTATCTTTTGTAGTTTATTTATAGAATACTCATATACGACATAGCAGTAATCCTCTTCATAACGTGGTATTATTGTCAGGGGTAAAATCCACATTCTGAGTCATCCTTTATGTTTGTCAGACGGATGGACTCAAACTCATGTGTCTGGCTTTGAGATGTGATGAAACACGTCCAACTTTCACTGCTTTCCAGATGATGGCTTCTTTTTTTCTGTTATTATTGCTGTCTAACATGTCCAGTATACCGACGACGCTTTGCACGGGTCATAACCAACACATGATGCATGAAACATTTCAAGTCTGGTCTTAAAATAGCACCCATGCTGGAGCTGAAATACAGCCAACTGTCTGTTTCACGGCTTTGTTGAATAAATACATTAACTGTAGGCCCTTGTATGTTCTGAGCATGCGTGGATTTATTTATGAATATTTTTATTCATCATCAAAATAGAAAAAAATAGCCATCAATTGTGAAGAAGAAGAAAAAAAGAATGCCCTTGCTGAAACGAAGACGGTGCACTATTTATGTGAACACAGAATAATACTGCCGCAGTGATCAGTGACTCCTTCAGTTGTCAGCAACCTGTACATTAAATACTTCAAAGACATTAAGATCAGCCAATTTCTTTTAATTTTGTTCATCAATATTTGAAGTGTCTTCCTATCAAAGGAAACACAACCACACCTGGGATTAGAGTTTTTGCTCTTCAGGCCAAGGCAAGCTTTAGACTTAAAACAACAGTTAATTTTGCTCACAGAAAAATGACTAGCCCACCTTCCAGCAAATCAAACAATAAACGTACTACTACATAAAAAAGATAAGCAAAATATAAATTTCCATTTTGTACTTTGCAGGAGATGGATGTTTTTTCTATAAAAATCAATAAATGGTTTTCTGCTTTTGGAAACGGACCTCATTCATTCAGTGCTCTACTGTCTCACTTAACAGGTACTAAAATGTGTGTCCTCAATAACCCCAAAACTCTTCAAATAGAGCGCAGTTTCATTACTCTACATAAGATACATCTGTCAGTAGTCTGTCTGTAAACTCTAACACAGGCGATATTGGACAAATAAAAGCAACAATAACAACCTACTGTAGGTCCACTAAATGTCATGTGTGCGTACATATACGCACACATGATGGCAGTGCGTGTGCAACTGAGTGACCAGTGTGAGTCAGTGTACGGTTTACTAGTAGATCCCTCTAGATGGCGTTAACATGCTTTGATGCTCTGTGGATTATGATGTGAAAACATACAATTCTCTGAGAAATAAAATAATAACTACTGCTCTGTTATTTAGTTTTCTTGAATAAAATAAAAATAAAAAAATAAAGATATTTACTTCATTCTTTTGTGTCAGTAATGTGCACATAATGTGTTTGGCACAGGCAACAGCTGATAAGTTGCTTGTTGAAGAAGTTATTGTTAGCTCACAAGTGCAGCATAGAGTACAAATATATGATTGGTAGGAAAACAATACTCAGTAACTATGAGTTACATAGACATTACATTGAAAAAGAAAATATATTAAATTCTATGACAATTCAGCGCAATCTAGAGCATCTCTGTCTCTGTCTGTCTGTCTGTCTGTCTGTCTGTCTGTCTGTCTCTCTCTCGCTCTCTCCCTCTCTCTCTCTCACACACACACATTGACCGGGTCATTGCTCTGAGACATTTAGTTGTGCCTGTTGCCCTTTCTCATATTTTCACATATCTGCTGCACTAAATGCTCATAATTGATGCATCTGTCGGTCAGCTGGCAGCCCATGATTGGGCTAAAACAGTCCTGCGAAGAGAGAAAGGGGGTGCGGTGCATGAAGTAGAGTCTCACAGACCCCTTACATCTAATGATTTGGGGTCCCAGGGTCCATGGCTGTGTGGTCCTGAACAGACACAGCAGGCTCAGTGAAAGGCAGCCCCCCTCTGGGACAGAAACAACATTCATTCTCTGGATCAAATAGCAGCATAACGCTCTAGTCGACATCAGATCTCATTACGACACAAAAGCACTGTTGTGTCACTCAATATCAAACAGAGACAGACATTTAGACAACATACAAGGTCGGTGTCACCACAATGTAGAAACACGTTGACCTTGTGACAGCATTTTACTCAGTAGACTATATAGTCCGTGTTTCCATTGGAATTTGAGGGGGGGATGGGCACCGTAATCTTTTTTTTTCAACACTTATTTTTTAATAAACACATTTGTTAATTGCTGGTCTTTCTCATGTGTGCAAGTTGTGTTTTCCTTCATCTATATATAGAAACAATAATGGACTACAATCCTGAGGCATCCAGAGATGGAATAAAAGCCAAGGGGATCTGAGTGATTGCTACTATAAAACATCTCCCAGGCCTTGTAGAGCTGTAAAGGATAAAGAGAGATAGTCAGACAGGCCTGTTCTCAGGCTGCAAACAGGCGTCTGGTTGCCTTCAAGACAGCTCTGCCTCTCTCCCTCTATTTTATTTTCTATCTTTTCCCAACTTTCTCTTTGTTTCTCTTTCTATCGTCTCTTTTCACACTTAACTCTCTTTCTGAGTTGCTACTGTGTCTTTCTTGGTCTGTGTCTTTCCTTGTATCCAGCATTGGTCCGGCAGGGCTATTTAAGGATGTGTGTGTGTGTGTGTGTGTGTGTGTGTGTGTGTGTGTGTGTGTGTGTGGTGATTGGCGGGGGTTAAGGCAGAAGTCTGGGGAAACAGTAACCAGAGAGTGTCCCTGATGTGTCAGATGGGGTCACACAGAATCGGAGGTCTTCTGTGACCCATCACGGAGCAGAGCGGTCGACAGGGAGTTTTTATCACACCACACTGCCATTCACAAATCACCTTCTCCACACACACACACACACACACACACACACAGACTGACACACACATGCATGCATGCATGCATGTGAAGCAATGACAGGCGTTTCTCCTGTGTTTCTGTATAAACAGCTGTTGGCACCACATGTGTCACGGGCTAAAACTTTATAATTCAACCTTTATTTGTTATTCATCAAGTTTCCCTTTAGAAGTGACACAAACACACACGCAAGCACGAGGAGCCGCAAACACGCATGACATAAACAACTACAGGTCATGATCAGAAATGATGTGGCGTTAACATGAAGCTGAAAGTCAAATCAAAGCTAAAATGTGTGCCGCACGTCACGTCAATATCAAGGTACACGGATACAATTTCAGAGTTTCCAAATCAAAGTTGTTCTTCACATGCAAAAGCTGTCAAGAGTAAAATGGATTATGAATCACAGCCAGAAAATGTAAATGTACCCACATTCTCGTGCACTCATTACGGGCAGAAAGTGGATTAATGCTTATGTGGGTGAGCATCAAGTACTTTAATTCTAGTCTTGTGTTTGTGTTGTGTGTCTCTGCCACTATGGTGTGTGTGTGTGTGTGTGTGTGTGTGTGTGTGTGTGTGTGTGTGTGTGTGTGTGTGTGTGTGTGTGTGTTTGACTGTGTGTTTGCCTGCGTGTGTGTGTGTGCGGTTGGGGGAGCAGCACACTATGAGGAGAATTCATGTTAGTCAGCTCTCAGAGAGGTCTCAAATGTCTGTTTTCCTGACGTGTGATCCATAAATATTTGAAGTGGAAAGGGCTGCGCTGCGTTGTAGGACAAATCTAATTAACCCAGAACTTCCTAAAGGTTCCTTCGTCTGCGGGGTTGCGTGGGTGTCTCTTACAGCGCCAATTCACCTCCCTAAAAGGGTCTGACTCCTCATTTAGGCCACTCAAACCTTAATACATCAATCAATCACTTAAATTAAAGACCTGGTTTTGGTGAAGGAGTTGAGGAAAAATTATTGAGAGGAAGAAATGCTGATTTCTTCTTTCCACGTTGCAGCTTTTAAGTTTGTTTTTATTAATAAATATTCATCATATATTCTGAAGTTGGCTTGAAAGCGTTGTGGGTTTACACTCCAATTGAGGAATTTGCTTGGACTAACTTTTGCTTGGCTGTTAATATAAACATGAAATTATTAGAATATAGTGGAGAGAAAGCTACATGGTGTATTTTGACACAGCTGCCTGAAAGATGATAGCCTGTATTTAAAGAGCGTTGCCACTGTGGTGAAACAGAAAAGGATGTCCGAGACAACCATTTGACCAAAGAAAACCTTTCTTTCTGTCATTTTGTTCTGTTTCTCACCTGACAATCCATATAAAGTTCACATTCCAACGTGGCATTGTTATATACTCCAGCCCAGTCTGTGTGTTTAGCGCACAACTACAGTAGCCTATGATTCAGTGCATTATACATCTAGTCCCTGTCTGTTCTCAATCTGACCCAGCTCTGAAAACCTAAAGTGCTGCTGATTTCAAGATAGTCTGCCATCCTTTTATCGAGATGAGACACGAGGCCTCTTCTCCTTAAAACCAGTGCTGGGACGCCCAATTGAAAAGACGGCTTGGGTGAGGATGTAGAGAGCCAAACGCTGTGCATGGATCTCATTCCTGAGGCCTTGGGTTCCTGATTTCATTAGAGCGCACCACACTATTAGAGCCGCCTCAGTTTGCTTTGCACTCGCTCCGAGCCTCGCATTTCCAAAATGCAGCAGCGGATTCAGTTTCACACGAGAGGGCCACGCTCAAACCATTTCCGTTGTAAACCGCTCGCTTAAGTTATTATATATTTTCACAATAAATACAAAGAGAAATGCGGCCAGCGTCTCGTTAAAGGAGGTTAGCTCTAAAGCCATGTCAACCCACATGGCGTTCCTGTTGGTACAGTGTCATGTGTCGACTGTTATAGAAATGCACTCATACTGTAGACTTTTTTTGGGGAGGGTGTTAATCTTAATCCACAACAGTGAGGAGTGTCTGGTCTTTGGCAGCCACACAAATTGAAATAAGGTGAATGAAGGTGCTGCGTAGTGTAACAGGTATGTCTTCAAGTCCATAAAAGATCACCAAACTCGCCAGGAGTGACAGGCAACCAATAAGAACTGTTTGGGTCAACGCTCTCAGAGGTGCCAGCAGTTGTTAGACACACAGACGGAGGGCTAACGCCTGCTCCAGATGTTCCAGCACAAGCAGCAACAGGGAATTGGATGAGACCTTGAATTAAAAAGCATCACACACTGAGCATGTAGTGTACTTCCTCTGCTCCCCTTAGAAGTGCTATTCCATTTCACTGCATACCACCAACAGTGGACCACTGAGGCAGGATAATGAGAAGGGCCAATTAGGAGCTGAAGTTTCAGAACAATACTGCCTTTATTATGATTTCTCAGTTGCATTAGCAGAGCCAGTTGGATATTTCTTTGGAATACAGTCACCAATTAAATCCTTTAGTTTTTAGTATAAAAATAGCAGTCTAGCTTTGTTAATGAAGTTGGATATGTTTTCTGCATAACTCAAGTACAGTTGTGATGTACACTGAGTAGTATATTTTCATTTTATGCTTCTAGTATAGTATTTTAGAACAAAATACTATACTTTTTACTCATAGTTGCTTTACGATCTTACATGCAAATCATATTATCAGCCTAAATCCTAAAGATATGACCCATGGCTATATGTACAACTATCCACCAATCCTAAATAAGCCTCCGTGAGATAGAACATAGCATTCCATATATTCTTTTTTTTGTACTTTTAAAATCTAACTATACAGTTTGCTGATAATACTTTGGTGCTTTAACTTAAGAATTATTTTAACGGCAGGACTTTGTATTAGTATTTTTACTATGCAGTATCCACTATTGGTGTGACACCTCTCTCTGTCTCTCTCTCTGTCTCTCTTTCTCTCTCTCTCTCTCTCTCTCTCTCTCTCTCTCTCTCTCTCTCTCTCTCTCTTTCTCTTTCTCTCTCTCTCTCTCTCTCTCTCTCTCTCTCTCTCTCTCTCTCTCTCTCTGTCTCTCTTTCCCTCTCTCTCTCGCTCTTTGTCTCTGTCTCTCACTCTCACACACACACACACACACACACACACACACACACACACACACACATACACACACACACACACACACACACACACACACACACACACACACACACACACACACACACACACACACACACACTTGAGTGTCAGAGTTCAGTCTTGCCTACATATTTCTGAATCTATAGGTGCAGATACAACAAACCTTTTATGTATAAAATGACCAAGACAGAAGAAGTGCAAGGACATTTATGCTTTTCTGGGCTGTGATGCTAATGAAAGGCTACTTCACGTAACAAATGAGACATTACAAAGAGTTGTTTAGTCTCAGTGGCTGTTTAGTGCAGACCACCTCAGGCCCTGAATGACAGACAGAGAAAGATTTGGTTTGGGTGAGTGTTTTCTTATGCCTGTACGGTCCCTTGTGGCAGCAATCAACCTTGTCATATAAAGCAGTCTGATGGCTTGTCTCAGTATTTATTATTAATCTCATATGCATCTTACAGTAAGAAAGATCTACAGCATTTGCTCCACACATTGCAGTATATAGACATTACATTACATAGACAAAGTGAGGCGTTACAGTAATATACAAGATAAGTAGACATTTGGATGTGACATTGTTCTGCAATGTCACATCCAAATGAATAATAAACTTCGGGCTTTACAGACAGATAATGTATGAGTCATGATTTTAGTGTTTTGATTCTGTGTCCAAACCATTGTGACACTATTACTGTAACATCAGTGGAGAGGGGAGACAAATTGAGTCTCCCAGCTAAGAAAGAAAACCACATCAACTGATTCATCAACGACTGTAATTAATACACCCTGAAAAGGAGAACATGGTCTTAAGTGGTGCTGTACTTAAGTTAATTTGTCAGATAAAATAAGATGAAAAACATCATGTATGAACCGGATGAGCTGACAAGAATCAAAGAATGTCTTTGTAGATAGTATACTTAGTGAACTTGTTGTTGAAAACTATACCCTAATGGATAAAAAAAAAGATTTGTGAAGTTTTAAACCTCAAAATAATAGCTCCCCTTCTCCCTCCTCTGGTCTTATCTAGGTTGTATTGCTTGATGGTGAGACAGTGTTAGATCATGGAGGGAAATAGAGAACATGCATGCCATGTCGTCAAGTCAGATAAGAGACTACTCAGAGTGTGTGTCTCTGTTTAAGTACAAGTTTACGTGTGTGTATGTGTATGTGTGTGCTTGTGTTTGTGTGCATGCATGCGTGTTTGTGTGTGTGTGTGTGTGTGTGTGTGTGTGTGTGTGTGTGTGTGTGTGTGTGTGTGTGTGTGTGTATGGCGTAGAAGAGTCTGTGTCTCTGATTGCCTTTGCTAGGCTTCCCACATTAAAGTGGCCTCAGCCTCAGGGAAAAGATTCCTGGCTGCATGGCAAAATGAGTGGGGTGGGGAATACGGCGAGGAAAAGATATGGGAGAAGGCAGTAAAGTGGGAGGGTAGGGGCATTTAGGTGAAAAGGAGCTGCCAAAACAACTCCCAGGCTTCATCTGGCCTGCATCCAACTGTCCGACACACACTTGTTCAATCTCTCTCTCTCTCTCTCTCTCTCTCTCTCTCTCTCTCTCTCTCTCGTTCTCTCTTACAAACACACAAATACATGCAGCTTTGGCCCCACCACATGTTCCTGAGTGCGGACCGCACAGGGGGTAGCCCCCTAACCTCCCTGCCCCCATATCCCGTTCCTCTCTTCCCCCTCTCAGCTTTAATTGAGAAGACAAATGGATCTTTCAGAGCCCACTACCACGCCACCATACATCAGTCATGACAATGTTAGCTTTATAACGACGGGCTCGCCGTGAGCCGAACCATATGTTCGGCCCACGCCACACGCACGAGCAAACACCTCAATACCGTGCTAATGGCGCCCCAGTAATTGCCTGTTGTTTTATTATTAAAGGTAATTTAGGCTCTAATGGAATTCATTCAACATTGTGCGTCGGCCCCACCCAGACTGCACTGTGGAGAGACCACTCTTCCTGTGTCGGAGATCAAGAATCCCTTTTATCTCTCCCGTAATAAAATGTTATTCTACATGATGAAACATGCAACCAAGAGACAGATACCATGCTAGCCTCTCGCCAGGCTCTGTAAGACAATTTATTTCACCACTGACAGTTTCTTTCATCAGTTTAATTAACTCTCTGGTTTTATTTTCATATTATTAAATAAATTGAGCTTTCCTTTTACAAAAAAAGTTTGTTTTGTAAGCATTCATCAACTACAGCTCCGGTAAGATTTGATAGAACTCATGGCTGTGGGACTCATGGGAATTGTAGTCATTAAAAGATAACAACAAATTATTGTTTTTGTCAAAATGTTGCTAAAATTTTATTCTCAGGGACAATATGCATGAGGTTCAAATATGGACGGACAACAATACCATCTTTTTTTCAGCTTTTCAATTGCACTGATGAAGGAAACTATCAATAGGAGAATATATTGAAAAACGAAAGCTAGCGCAACACAAGCAAACACAAATGCACCCTGAGGGCATTTTTTCTTTTTTCAACATATCAGGTTTGACAAATTCCAAGCTTTCCGGCGACAGTAACTGGTACTGACAGAACTTCAGAGATAAGACATAAGTCTGCATGTCATAGCAATGTTTACAGCATCTACCCAGTGTTACCAAACTTTACATAGGTCAGTGCCTTGTCTCAGCGAGTACAGTCTGTCTGTGGGTTTCACTCTAAACAGTGAGCAAGACAAGGAACAATGAGAGCACTAGATGTTGGGCTATGGGGACATGTGGAACAACATTAATCAGTTGATGTGCCTAATGCTCAACTGTCTAACAAAAAGTATCTTGATTTTGCATAACTGCTCCTTGCTATCCTCTTTCTGTCCGTGTTGTACTTTCCCTCTGTTTGTCTGTTGTCCGCTGTCTGTCTGTCTTGACTTTGCCAGTCGACCATCATCTACCTGCATGTCTTTTATTGTTCTTTAGCTGTGTTTGACTGTTATGCACACATTGTAAAAACGTCAACATTTTATAATCCTTGTATATTAAATCTAATTTCTGTTTTTAGGTTTGTTTTAATTTTTTAACATCTGCCTCTCGGGACTACAGATGGAAAATAGCCTCTTGGCTAACTCCGGCAAAATGTAATTGTTTTTATTAATGTGCACTGTCCCCTTATTAAATAAACCATTTACAAAGAGTTGTCTGTATGTCTCTTTAAATGCTGCACTGGTATTCATTAAAGTTTGGAGAAACCAATCCAAAGGCAGAGCTTAATAGTTCAGGGGGCATGTGAGTGTGAACAGTCCCAGGAAATATCTAATTAGAAAGCTAGAAACACAGGAGTAGCAGGCATGATTGGGTAAATAAGAGCCACTTACAAGTATTTTAACCATATCCAGTGGAGTTTGACAAAACACTTTTGGCCAGAGAAGTGTAAATAAAAGATATAATAATCAATGTTTGTCTGTGCATGAGAAATTATGCTGGCAGATGAGCTTGTAGGTTTGATGACGTTGTCTAAAGGCAGCTACGAGAATCTGCTCCAGATTAATGTGGGTGGGCAGAAACAAGCCACTGAAACCTGATTTATTAAAAGCTTGATACAGAGTTATGTGAATGTGATAACTCTGATTTACACAACAGCTGTAAAGGATTATGATGGATTATATATGAAAGAAGCTAATTTTAAAGACAAACAGATACTCCTCAGATGTGAGAAAATGTCACAGACATCCACACATTGAGAATCTGCCATAAGATTTGCTATCAGGCTCTGACATTTTTGTTCAACCCCTGTCAGTGAAAGGTCAAGAAATGTTTACAGACAAACAAAGCAATGTTTGTATTATCAGTTTATCTTCAGCATCTCTCCACGTTCTTTACTGAGATCTCCAGTGTGTTTTCAGTTCTTCCATCTTGACAGACACACTCCTCACCTCATCATTACCATGTACTGTACCATGTACTTCTCAGACATTTCTATATCGCTTTGTCTAATTCTTTGTTTCCCAACACAGGAAGCCAGTGTGGTACCCTGGGATCATCTGAGGCTGTGTGATCATCATTGCTACTCTTCCTGCGTCTAGCTCCCATGGTTTTTCATGCCTGCCGTCCAGCATGCCTATCCTCTGACTGGACTTACTCTCATCTGGGGCCAAACACACCAAAATAACAATCTTCCCTCCCCTCATCTCACTCTTACACTCTGGTCTCTTTTGCACTGTCTTCCAACTACGAGACACCATGTCATCACATCATTTTGTCTTTTTCTCTTTCTACCCATCACTGTTTTTACCTCTCTCTCTCTCTCTCTCTCTCTCTCTCTCTCTCTCTCTCTCTCTCTCTCTCTCTCTCTCTCTCTCGTTCCCAGCAGCATGTGAACATTAGCCAGGGTTTTTATCAGAGGGCTTCCAGCAGAGCTCCAGCAGGCCTTCCCAGGAGAGGAGGCTACAGGAAGTCGTAGGATGATAAAACTGGGCCATTACAGGGCCAGCACAGGACCCCAGGGTTCATTACCCCCCTCCTCCTAATCTCACTCTGTGACGGCAGCACAACATAATCCTGAACACACCTCAAACTCATTACATTATCTATCTTTGCCAGTTTATCATATATGATACTGAAATTAGCCTGATAGTCTGACTGAGTTGAACATTTTGTTTCACTTTATTCACCATTTGAATAACTACAAATCTGATGTGCGTGGAAAGATTAAAAAATCTGGAACCAGGCTGATAAAAATAGGTTAAAGAAGGCATTCTGCACAAATATATGAGAGACATGTAAGTCCTCCAAGATTCACCAAACTTAAGAGGATGGTAGGAAGTAGAAAATGTAGTCAGATAAATTACTTTTAACAAGTAAGAACTGCTATTACTCAGCACTCTGCCAAGACCTGAGAGTGGGTGCAAGGAGGACATAAGAATTAAAACAGCTGCCTCTGAGGTGACGTCACAGCCTTGAACACCGCTGATGTAGCTTCCAAGAATAGTACACAAAAACATGGAGCTGGAGCATGGGGATGCAGAGAATTAATTGGCAGCGGATGGTTCTTGTGGAAGTGATGACAGCTGATAGAGAGAGCAGGTGGAAATGACAGCAACATCAGAGCTCAGCACCATGTAGCAATCATCAGCAACACTGACGGAGAGCAGCACAGAACCCACCAATGAAGGTGTGAGAGACACAGAGGGAGAGAGAAGCATGTTACTGAAATGACCAGGACAAAAATAAATGATTTGCAAGCAATCTGTGTTTTTGATTTAATGTTGTTGGTCTGATTTGCCTATCACGTTCGTGTCTTTTGGTCTTTTTTATAATCATTACTTTTTTTGCAAAGTGTTTTTTGGAATAAGGAGTAGTAAAATATGCTTATTCACTCTCTTTGCTGAGAGTTGAGTAGATTGATACCACTCTCATTATACAGTAAATATGGTGCTACTGCAAGCTGCTGGTTAGCTTAGCAGGAAACAAGGGAAAAGACCTAGCCTGGCTCTGTGCAAAGGTAACGTAATTTGCCTACCAGCACTTGCAAAGTTCACCAGTTAACTTCATTTATTGTTTGTTAACACAATATAAAAACAAAGTGTTTTGTTACTTTTGAACAGATCCAGCCAAACACTTTCCCCCTGTTTGCAGTCTTTGTGCTCATCTAAGCTAACCAGCTCCTGGCTGTAGCTTCATACGTTGCGTACAAACACGACAGTGGTATCAATCTGACCATTTTTCTCATTACAGTTTACCAGAATGACCCTTCTTTAGTAAGTAAGTATTTTGCTTCTGACATTCCACTGCCACTCTGGGGCAAGCAGCCAAATGATCATGATGCTCTTGGGACCGCTCTGTTCCCCTCCCCGCTCATACCAGCAGATCAGCTCAGCTAGTTTTCTTATCTGTTCCCCACTCAATTACGCTGTGCTGCAGAGGGCATTTGAAGCCTCAGACAAGCGGCCTGGAGGTTACAGCGGTTTGAACTGGGAGGAGGCACAAGCTGCTGATGTCCTTTTAACCCTCCTTTTACGGAGATAATAAATAACTGGATGGGATGTAGTGTTTCAAAGGTTCAGTCAGTTAACTCCACTGGTAATTATGTAAAACTGTTTGTTTGTTTGTTTAAATTAATATGCATGATCCAGATAGTAAATTGCTTTTCATTTATTAACCTGTTGGTCTGAAAGGATGGTATTGCATTATAAAAAATAAAATAAAAAAATGTTAATGTTAATTCCACAGATCATGTGTTCATGTGTGTGTGTGTGTTTATTCTTGAAATATATATTAATAAAATGCATTCTAACAGCTGATTATATTTTTAAATGTATATACGAGTTTGGTGATGGGATCAGGTCCAGGTTACATCTCTCTATCTGACGATGCAAGTATAGAAATACAAATATTGATTATCATTATGGATATTGCACTCTCCAGCTGGACATAATCAATAGTGGGTATGCTCCACCATCTCCATAGACATTTTGATGTTCAATCTATGAGTACATGAAAATTCATTGCACTGGTCTGAAAATATAAAAATTCACCCTCCATATGTATGAACTAGGAACAGAGAACATTGCTCTACTCTGAGGGTGTGAGGCCTGAACAAGTCTCCATGAGCCATGGCCTTCCAACCAGAGATGGAGAGTTTCAGAGAAATACAGAGATGGATACAGAGGTTGGATGAGAGAATGTGACTGTGGTGAACGGAGAGGGGAGTACAGCACGGACAGCTACCATCTCTTGTCACGTCTGTGTCTCAGTGTCTGCAGGATGTTTCCCTCCTTTTAAGGCAGCGGTGATGTTCTGCTTTCTTCAACAGTGCAGCCACAGAAAGCAATGTAGCAGTAGGACTTCCAAGGAGTCACATCTCAATTATCCATCACTTAAATGTCCTTCCAAAACATACATAAATCCTTGCCTTTCCTGCTGTTGATTGCAATTATTTCTGTTGTTATCGGGAAGTAACTTTTGCTTTTTTTTTCATGGTGATAAAGATCCAAAACCACTTTATTATCAATTTAGACTCTTTTCCATTCCTGTGTATCCCAAACACATAGGACATTACCAGTTATGGCTCTTTATAATTTCTGTTTCTTTCAACTTTCCTTCAACTTCCTTCAACTTCAACTGAATCCCTCGATGTCATTTAATCAAAATGTCCATCCTGGTACACACACAAACCTGTTTATCACTTTGCTTTTTTCATCTCACTCTGTCAGTGCCATTGACATGAGAGATCAGGTCAGATTCTGTCATGTTATTGATCATCCACAGATCGAGACTTATCTTTCTGTCAGCACCCGGCTGCTCCATTTAAGCTATCACACTCTCGGTGACAAGGGTCTCCTCACCTGTCCATCCATCACAACCAAGACACTCAGTGGCATCACTGGGTGTTTGTATGTGTATCAGTAATTACAGGGGAGGTGTTGAGACTGAAACCAGCTGTGTGCGACTCAAGCTCAGAAATCAGTCAGCTGACAAGAGTTGGACATGGAGTCGACGACAGCGACTGAGTTAAACCTCTTCAACATGTCTGCAGGTCACACCAACCTGTGTAATGTCACATGTGCAATGCTAAGATTATATTCTGTCTCTTAAAGTAATAATCACTGGAGCTGAAGTGATATGCACGTGGGAAGTGTTTTATATGAAGCACATGGTCAGTTGGAGCTGGAAGGATCCAATACTGTGTTCAAGGACACTGCAGCAGAGCAGATTATTACTGACACAAGGGTTTGCACCAGAAGCCCTTTGGTTGAAGGGTGGTCTCTCCACTCACTGCACCACTCTGCCAGTCCAAATGCTATCAATAGAGAACGATTTAAGAAAGACTTTGTTGTAGGTTTATGTTTATATGTGCATGTGGGTCTCATGTGCATGTGTGCAGAGATCCGACTGGAGCAATAATCGCCCTTCTCTCTTTTTCTTCATGTGTGTTCCACGTGTTCCAGCCACATTTCTGCAAATATTTATACCGGGTGTAAAACACTCTTGATCTCTCTCCCCTGTTTACTCTCCTGTTCTTTCTCTCGGCCGACTCTCACACTGACCTTTTTTCATCCTGACTGAGAGTGACAGGAGGGAGGGGACAAAGAGTCAGGGGGCAGAAAAAGAGCAAGTCAGTACAGAGTGAGGTCAGGGGGAGAGAGAGGGAGCGAGGAGAAAGCCTTTGGTGGGGAGAGAGAGAAAAACCTGAAGTGAGAGAGAAGTGAGCATGGGAGTAGGGAGAGAGTGTTCAGAGTGATGGATGACTTGTCATCTTATAAAAATCAAAAGCCCAATCTACCAAAGCCCTCTTTTAGCAAAAGCACACGATGCAGTCGTGCAAGGAGACCCATTGGGCTAATTGTGGAGTAATTTGACATCTGTTGACGTCTGAAAACGTGTTAGCTACTACTGAGAGAGAGAAAGAGAGGGAGAGAGAAAGAGAGAAAAAGAGAGAGGGTGGTGTTGTAATGATCCCTGCTTGATTTTTAAATGAGGCACATGCTGACCAAGCTGGGTGCACACGCCTCTGAAATGAGCGTAAGAACACAGATCTAGTTTCAGGACAAATATCACATTTGTTGTCTTTGTCTTCATCTTAGCTGCATTCACAGCACCTTTATCAATGCATATTCATATTTAGCCTGAAACATGAAGTGATCCTAAAACTGATGAGCTGGCCTATTGGACACCACATACTTACATTTTGTTCACCTTACCAGCATGCATTTCTTTTTTTATTAATATAAATGATTTCTATAGTAATGCTGGCTTTTAACGATCAAAAATCTGTGGATACAAATTAGTTGTTTGGGATCAGTAATGGATGTTATTTTACAACTATCAACAGCTGTGTGCCATAAAATGCCACACATCAGTCATGTAATTATGTATTTTTGAGATACCTGTCATCAAAAAAACTGTTAAATCATTAGAATCTCAGTAACAGAGAAAACATTTCTGCTGTCAAGACTGCATTAGAAAAGCTAATTTGAGGATTATTTTAACAATTGACGTTTGAAAGCAGGGTGCTAACATGTCTCCAGCTGTGACAAGTCCTTCAACTTTATACCTCACATTCCTTCCAGTGTAAAGCTGCTGTTCTCTGTCTGTGGAAGGGAAACAGAGCTGGTAGCTGGATTCCTCTGCAGTGTGTTGGCAAAAGCTGTGGAAGAGGCCTTAGGATCATTAGTGAGGCTGGCATGAGAGGCTGAAGGAGATCTGCTAACACTCTGCCATTATTCAGCAAGAATGAAGACAGCTTTTGCCTGACTCTAATCACAGCGGCAGTTTCATTCTCTTTTAAATGGCAGCTGTCAAAATAGGTCTTTTAGCACAAAATAGTCAGGCACGTTCCAAGGCTCTGCCTATGAATAAATTGCTGAGCATGGGGTGCTGTAGACCTCTGTGTCCTTCCTCACACCCTGTCCACGACCTTGCAACAGATCTGCCAGACTGGCCTCGCTCTCTTCTGTGCAAAGTTGTGTTTAATACATTTAAGAATAAAGGAGTTTTAAAGATAACATGAGCAGGAAGGATGCTGAAAGCAGACAAAAAGGAAAATTGTTGGATATAAATGAATAATCTGAGGTACAGCTAAAGGATGAGGGAAAAAGAAGAAAAAACACAGAGAAAAGCTGTCCTCTCTATGCACCAGGGCATGACATCACAGCACTCGCAGCTTCCATTAAGGCCTAATAAATGAAGGGCTAACGAGGCAGAGTGGGTGGGAAATATGGGAGGAGGGGATGGAGGGGGGGTGTCCTGCCACTCCAAGCCTCTGTCAACCCCATCAGGAACACTTGAAGGAGGGGTGGGAGTAGAGAGAAGTTTGTAGCAAAGCAAGGGTGGATGGAGGCTAAAAAAACCTCTCGGCCCATTAGAGAAATCAGGCCGGGACTCTAAAAACACCCTGAGAGCAGAGAGGCCGAGTGGCCCTGGTGTAAACATACAGTGGGTGGCAGCCCCCAAGCGCTCTGACAGTCAACGGCGGCCATGATGGATCTGTGGAGTTATCTCATTTTCCACTGTTTTAATTAGAGGCCAGGCTGTGAGCCTCGACAGCTGGCTCTGCTGTACTGACTCCCGCCGCCTGACAGAAAAAAATGTCCACCGATACTGCAGCCAAGTTCAGCCTGACCAGAGAAAGATTTTTAAAACAAAATCCAGGATCCATGATCCTATTTACTGAGCATCATCATACTCCGATCATTTTAGTTGATTTCTCTTCATATGTATGTACTTTTTACAATGTGTTTTGGTTCTTTAACTCGATTCAAATGAGAAGGCACTATGTGCTTGATTTGGAGAAGAACAGAAATCACCTACATTTACAGCTAATTAGAGCCATGCATCTTAAGATGACAATGACAGGATGAGTTAAGGTATCAGATATCTGTCCACAAAATGGGTCTGGAGCAGAACTCATGGTGCACCCTGTTATTAGGTGGCACTCTCAGCCCTGTAATCCAGCAGAGCACCACAGTGATGGGGTAAGAGAGGATGAGCGACAATAGGCTCAAACTACCTCACACAGTTTCTGAGGGGCACATATTACGTTTGTATCTACATGTATGCAGTTAGATATTGTCAGTTATCATGAGCTTGTTTGGTGAATTAAAAAACAAATATCAAAAGTTATTCCCTGCATTTTTAACAGTAACAATAGTGGAAGCAGTGCAAGCTAAAATGTAATAAAAATTCCCCTTTTTTTACAGATCTGTAATTTTGACAGATTTAATTTACAGGTTACAGAAATGCAGAGAATTAAATTAAAGGCTGTGTAGGGAGAGCGCTTAGTAGTGGTCATTTGGGGCAAAATTCCTTTATCTCTAATCTAAAATCAATCAAGGCTAGTTCAAAAACCTTAAAATGTAAATAAGATGCAAAAAAAGATCCAATAAACATAATTTGGAGCTTTCTGCATCTGTACACATTAGTTAAGATTTATATAACTGTGGTCAAGTCAATTAAGGGATGGGAGTACAGGTTATAAAAGCCTGAAAAAAAAGCATTTAGAATCCTCTAAAAAAGTTGCAGGTAGGTGAATTAATCTGGTATCTCCAGAGTGAGCCACAGATGTATTATTTGACAGAGAACATGTGGATAACAAGCCTTAGATATCCTCCTCCTTATACTGATTTAAAAGAGGAGGAATGAAAAGAAAGTGCAAGCGTGAAGGCTGTTTTACTGAGCACGGAAAGAGAGGAAAATAAAATCATGTCATTGTTGTTTACACTGGACCCCCCAACTGAAGCCCTGTGTGTGCGAGTCTGTGTGTGTTCCACCATTTTCACTGTTTAGGCTGTG